>APFE030203395.1:82322-105017 GCA_000404065.3 Pinus taeda
CCACCATCCAAACAGAAAAAGTATATATTGGTTTGCACTGATTATGTTACTAAGTGGGTAGAAGCCAAGGCATTGCCTTCTGCCACTGAAAATTCAGTTGTTCAATTTATTTTTGAGGATATATTCACTCGTTTTGGTGTCCCAAGAGAAATTGTAACAGATCAGGGAAGTCAATTTACATCTAAATTGATGGAAAAGCTGATGGAGGAATATAAAATCAAGCACAGAAAGTCTACTCCATACCATCCGCAAGCAAATGGCCAAGTGGAATCTACAAATAAAGTTCTTGAGAGCATGATCACCAAGACTGTTCATCTTCACAGAAGAGATTGGGCAGAGAGGCTCCCTGAAGCCTTGTGGGCCTACAAAACTACATGGAGGAACACAACAGGACATTCTCCCTATGGGCTTGTTTATGGGAAAGAAGTCTTGCTCCCCATTGAGTTTCAAATCAAGACCTTCAAGATGGCAGTTCAGTTGGGGATGAGCTTATCAGAAGCCCAAAAGCACAGAATGGACCAGCTAAATGAGCTAGATGAAATAAGACAAGATGCAAATCTGAGGACCGATCTAGTTCAACACCAAAGGACTAAATGGCATGATCGATTTATTAAAGAGAAAAAGTTTCAAAAAGAAGATTGGGCGCTATTGTTTGACTCAAAGTTTAAAGACTTCAAAGGGAAATTTCAAACTCATTGGCTTGGGCCATATGAGATTGATGAAGTCTTTAATAATGGAGCAGTCCGAATTAAGACTATTGATGAGTTCCAAACTCCTCTTATTGTGAATGGCCACCGGTTGAAGATTTATCATAAGCCACTCTCAAAAGAGGACTTTGTCAAAGTGTTTAAAGAAAGTTATGCAATGAGGCTAGTGGAGAAGAATTCTTCTCCTCCATCAGCCTAATCTTTATTTCTTTCTTTCTAAAAAAAAAAAAAAAAAAAAAAAAAAAAATGTGTATAAAGCCTGAAACCAAATCTTTGGATTAGCAGTCTTATGCAGAAAATATAAGGTGAAAATCAGGGTCACCTGACACTTTATATTTTCCAAAAAAAAAAATCTCTCTCTTTCCATCATCATTCCATCTTCATTCCATTTCGCCTCACTCCATATTTTTCACTCCATTTCATTCCATTCCACTTCATTTTTTTTTCCTAGTTCACTCATTCCATCTCATTTCCACAAATAAAGTCCCTCTCAGGACTATTCCATTTAGATAAATTTGTTCTAATCATCTTTGTGCAGGCATAAAAGTGTTGTTGCAGATTCCGCAGCTCATACTGAGTTTCCGCAGCCAATACACTCTGTCTCTGCAAACAAAGCAATTCTGTGTCAAAAAGATTTTTTTTTTTTTTTACAGTCAGAGGTATCATCATCAAAGAGCAGCAAGGATACATAGCACCTACAAGGCCAGAAAGCAATCAAAAGTTAGCCACCATAATCAACAAAGGAATCAAATGCAAATATATAAAGGTATGTTCCAAAATTTTTAATCAACAGTTTAATATCATTTTTGCATAGTTTTCAAATCGTGGTAGGAGTCACTTAATGTAATGATTGACAAGATTATCCCACTCCTTGTCCACGATCACACCTAATCCACCTCATCACCCTCCTAACGGTTTCCTAATCCCTATTGATTTGAACTTGATACGAGCTTCTTTTCCATTAATTATTCATACCTCAGTGACGTATACCAGTGTACTACGACTCTACATATGATCATTTCCGCAGCCAAGTGTATGCAGCCACTCGAAGCTTACAGATTTGACCGTTGCACCCACATGCATAAAAATTATAGCCGTATTGTTCTCTACCCTCATACCACTGGTTCCATTCTCATTTTCATACACCACTCTCGTTTCATTGTAAAATCTCTCTCTGTTTTTCCTCACCTCACTGTTTAAAACCTCGATCACAAGTTCTGCACCTCATTGTTTGTTACATTACAGTTACTCTATACAACCGTAATTCCCCTGTTTTCTCGTAAAGCATTCTCCTCAAGCATCCATATCCCACTGTCAGAGCTTTAAGTAAAGCTGAGAACCGAGAATGGGGAAATTGTTAAGAGCAGAAGCAGAGGGTTCGAAGTTTTTAGAGGGTTACCCACAGGTAAAAGAAGCACTGCAGAAAGCCGAATGGCTAGAGTTTATTCAGAAATTTAACGGGTACCATAAGGAGGTGACTAAGGCATTTGCTCGGTCATTTGACGGGAAAACCGTGGAGGTAGGTGACCTGCAGTTCACCATAACAGAGAGCACCCTGGCCACAGCAACCGATTTGCCTCAAAAAGGAGAACGCTGGTTCAAAAACAGAACAGTTGAAGATCAAGAGTGGAGAAAAATGCTCAAGAATCCAGGTATGGATACCTCCATTTTCACTAAGGGAATCCCTGTACGTGTCATTAAAGAGGAATGGACTTCATTACTGTTGCTTGTTCAAAAATTTTTAACATGTGAAGGCCGTTTCGGTGTCATGTATATATACCATACAAGAATCATGATGTACTTTATGGATGACCGAGCTATCAATAAACCTTGTTTCTTGTTGGCTAGTCTAAAGAAAATGTGTACCACTGTTTAGAAACACATGGGAAACATTGAACCCCACTTGTATCACCATGGACTCATTAAGATTTTAATTGAGGAGTAGTTGAAAACTAAAAATGATACATGGGAGAAGTTTCTCATTAGAAACCATTTTCAAGAGGTAGCTGAAGCCTCTAGTAGCTCTCCTAGGATAAAAAAGAGAAATAAGAGAGGAGGGAAAGAAACTACTGACCAGGAAACTGCTGAAGAAACTGCCCAAAATACTGCTCAAGAAATTGCTGAAGAAACTGCCCAAAAGACCGCTCAAAACACTGCTCAAGAAACTGCCCGAGAAGAAAGAAAAAAGGGAGACAGAACTAAAAGACAAAAGGGGGATAAAGGGAAAGCCATTTTTCAAGAATCATTTCCTTCACCTGAGCCCTCAATTGAAGAAGAATCCCAAACACTAGCTGACATATTAGTACAACTTCAAGCCACTGCCCTCTCAAAGAGAAAACATAAAGAGAAACATAGTGCCCAGCAAAAGAGCACTAATGTACAAGTGAGGAGAAGCAGTAGGTTGAAGGGAAAACTGAGTGTGACCAAAGGAAAATAGTCCCATTTTGTTGATTTGGGCACACCTGAAAAGACTCCAATTCAGTTAGATGTTGAGCTAAGTCCTCCACGAGAGGAAAGTCCCTTCCAGCAAGAAAGAGAAAGCAGTCTTCAAGAATTTGAATTTAGACCAAGACAAACACCTGACATAGACCCTGACCAGCAGAAAGCATATGATTACTTGGATACTTTAGAGCAATCTGCTGCCGGTCCAAGCACTATAGTACCTCATGATGAACAGGTCAAATCTCTAAAACAAGAGGTATTTGAGATGGAAGTCTTGAACCGACACATTAAGCAGGAGAATGAAGCATTGAAAGAACAAAGTAAAGTGGACAAAATGGTCCATGATAATACAATGCTTCACTTGGGTCTTTGGCAGAAAAAGAATAGAAAGTTGAAGAAGAAATGCAAGAAATTGAGCAGTGCCTTGATTAACTTGAAGTTTAGGTGTTTGGTTATGAAACCAAGAACAAATTTGGCAGTAAGAAGAAAAAGGAGAAGGTTGGATGTCTTGGCAGAGGCATCTAAGCATGTGAATTGAAAAATCATGACAAAGTTTTGGTTACATGAGGACATGCAACACCTTCACAGTGGGGGTATGTTGAGCCTCAAAACTGCACTCATTTACCCATCCTCCCAACAGCCTTTTCCTACTCATTTCCTTCTTTTGTCATCATTTCCTTCATCAACTTGTTCAATTCATTGCATTATAGGACTTTTTAACATGATTTGCTAATTGTTCTAATGATTGACTGTTGGTTTAGATTTTTGGTTCAAGTGCTGCAATTCCGCAGCTAATACAGGATTTCCGCAGCTGATCTCTGATTCCGCAGTTGATCCCAGATTCCACAGCCATTTTCTTGTTTGCTATGATCCAGGTGTCCTTCAGAGAAAAGAGCCACATGGGCAAGTTTGTATGACCATGTACATGGTGCGTGTGCTGTCAGCTTAGCCAAACTGGCCGTCTACACCCCTGGTCAACGTGGAGGTAGCTCTGGTCAAACGGCAAGGTTGCAAATGGTGGCACGGCTCTGCGTGTTCAGTTGGAGCACGTAAGTCACAGCTGGCCTCTTCTTCAGCCACGAAGACTGCAGGGGAAAAGAATCCAACATCGGATTTATTAAACCATGATGACCGTTCCCTAGATCCATGCACGGTGCTGCTGAACGTGTCTTTTTCCTAGCTGTTAGTTAGCTTAGTTTACGCACAGGACAGGTGATGTTCTTGCTATAAATAAAGCGTTTCTACACACTGATTAGTTAGCTTTTGGAAGTTAATCTTTGCTGCTGTAGACTTTGTTTAAAGACTCTTTTATAAAGCGTTTACGCTCTCCACTGTGTTTATTATGAGTTGATTTAATTCAAAGAAGACAGTTCTGTTTCTATCCGCGTAGCTGATCTTTTAATTGGTTGAAGTGGATGGAGGGCCCCTGTCTGCTACAACCATTGTACAGTATCTTTTGAATTTACTTTCCTGCATTTATTTTTCTTTAATTGATCATGTATATTAATGTACAGTTTTGAATTATGTTGCTTTACATTCTGTACTTTTCATGACTGATCAGTGTGTTTAAAGCTTTGATTAGGAGCCCGGGATAGTGTGCTTTTACTTCTTTTTAACACTAGTGGCATCTGAAGTTGTCTTATCTAAACTGCTGACTTTCACTCTAATTTTTATTAGTTTCCTTTCTTAGTTATTTCCTTACTTAGTTTACTTTATCAAGTTTTGTCAAGTTGCTAATCTCTTAATGGTTCTTTTTATCGTAATTCACTAACTTTTATGGGACCAAAACATCATTTAATTGCAGCTTGGTTTATTTAGTTTTAGACTCATATTGCTAATTCACTCCTAACTCTTTTCATATGATCAATTTAGCTAAAGGCATAATGTTGAGAGAGAATTAAGTAGTGTGATTTGTCACTTAATTTTTGCATTACTTTAGATTCAATAGAACAGTTAGAGTAGTGTTCTTGCTTTCCGTTGAGTTAATATTGATGTCATTTTCATTCTTATCAGCAGTAAAGGTATTGGACTAGTGCCATTGGTCTTTTTGTTTGATGCTTTACTTTCATTCAAAGCTTTAATCCCATTTCAAGTTATTGTTCAAGTTTTCTCTTTTAAATCTAAGAAGCATTTTAGAAATCACCACATGCACACACATTCACTCACTTGTTTATAACTTCATCACATCACATTAGAAAGATAACTCAGACATAAACTAAAAACGACAAAAAGAACTAGGAAAGGCTGCTTAAGTATATATTGTACACTTCACTTCATCACCTTACAAGCCCCGGGTTGACAATTTATGATAGCAATTTAGACAACACTAAATTGACCAAACAAGCGGTAGGATCGTAAGGGGCATTTCTGAGTAGAAATCAACCTGAGTACTGTGAGGTTTGCAGGAGCTATGGAAACTCACCTCGATTGTTCACGATATTACAAAAATATTCGACCGTACCAAACAATACCTACTATGAGTTCTGCGCATCCACGACTCACCACACCGAATAGTATCAAACATTGGATGCTCTGAAAGAGAGGCTAGATCAGTCGACTTTCAGAATCATCGAGACCACTCAGGGAGGGTGAGGAACGAGAGGAGGAAGAACAGGGGGCAGGGGACCTGTGCGATGCTACAACAGTGACCAGGAGGGACATGTCACCAAATACTACCCTCTTCCAAGAAGACCTTGGTGCTCTCAATACCAGGTCAACGCACATGCAACAGAGGACTACCCCGAGTTGATCGCAAGATGGGAAGAGAAATCCAGGAAAAGGGGAGATAACTTGATCAATGCAAAACTGAGAGTTACTAAAATAATCCCTCTATATAACATAAGTATAGTAACTAGAGGAGGAAAGAAGACGGGGGCTAATCAGGGTGTGGTAGAGTAACCCTTGATTATTCGGGTAGATTCCCCAAAACAATCATACTATGCGGGACAACAGAAACAATACTATTAGGATGCAGCGAAAATGTTCGTAAACTTGGTGGAACCCCAAAAGGACAAGGTAGAAAATTCATCAAAGCCCACTGTGTCTTGCTTGATTGAGGAATGGTTCAAACTATTCTTGCATATTGTCAACAATGATTAGATGTTAGGAGAGCTATGTAGGAGTATGAAATAAGTTCTGCTAGAAAGAGAAGTTGGGGAAGAAGGAATCTCAACAAATCTACTGGAGAAGCACATGAGAAGAGTCCAAAGAAATAAGAGAAAAGAATAGTTATGAGTTTTAGATTGACGCACAAGTGGCAGGATTCTAGATCAAATACGAAATGTTGGACCTGGGTTCAGACATTAACATTCTGCTTAGGAAAACATGTGAGACACTGGGAAAACCATAGTTGAAGTACTCACCGATCCAGTTGCGGATGGCTAACTAATACTGAATTCTACACATCGGAAGGCTAGAAGAGGTGGAAGTAGATGTCACAGGGGTGAAAATACACATAGAGTTTTAGGTAATAGATATAATGGGGGCAAAAATCCTTACCCGAAACTACTTGGCATAGAATGGGATTATGAGAATTATGTTATCATTGATCTCAACAAGGAGTTGATGATCTTTGAAGTAGAAGGGATGTGGGTAATACAACCGCTGGATCCATACTGAGGACCAAGATTCATGGAACCAGTAGATGACCGAGATGAACTTGGAACACTAGACCAACTATACCGATTAACAATAGGGAGAAGCGAAGATTACATCAACCCCACAAAGGAGGGTGTGCCAGCTGGAGGAGTATACAAAGCTCAGAGGTGGGATCCGAGGTTGCATGGGAAGCCTGGCAACAAGGAGGATACAAAGTCAATACAAGATGTTGGGCTAAAATATGTCACACAACTGGATTGAGACGAAGGTAAGTGATTATCCTACTTTCCATGGTATAGACTCGGTAGACGTATTTCTAAGTAAAGTTGATAGAACCATAAGGGAAATACACAAGGTACCATTTCTAGACATTGTACTACAGGAAACCCCAACATGGTGTTGGGGATCTCACTGCAACACCCTTCATGATTTGGACAAGGTCAAGCGGGGCATGAGAGAAAGGTTCAAGCAGGAAGGGGATCGACCGCGAGAAAGTGTAAAATACAAGGGGGGCTTTGATCCATGGAAACACCTGGAACGCTACACAGACAGATGGAACAAGGAACAAATACTAAAGGAGCTATGGGTACACATGTTTGTACACACCTTGGGTACAGTCCCATAGGCTTGGTATATACAAGAAGAAATTCGAAGACAAATTGGGGATTGGGACGCACTAGCTAAATAATTCCGTAGTAGTTTTTCATTCAAATATAGTGACATACAGCTAACCGGGGCTTTGTATGCCATCAAAAGAATACTCTTCACCTCATGAAAGTTATGGGAAGGATGCATTGACAAAATGTTCCTGCAATACTTTTACGAGTCAAGGTACCTAGAATCCATGGCTTGCAGGATAGTGAGTGTAGATCCATAAGAGTATGATTTAGAGGGATTGAGGCACTTGAAGTTTCAAGAGATTGAAGGAGAAAAGGATATTCAGGAGGGATTGGTAACAAATTCTCCCCACTTACTCCCAGAAAAAAAATGGAAGCATTACATTGAGTCTGTGGAAAAACCAAAGATGGCATCCATGGGGGACTACTGGGATGAGCACATGACTAAGGAAATTATTGATCTATAGTGCGAGTATGATGATTTATTCCCAGTTTTAGTCGTGGAGTTAAAAGGAATCAAAGGAGATATCAGCGAAATGAATATTATGTTAAAGCCGGATGTCAATCCTGTGAAGCATAAACTTTATAGGCTAAACCCAAGAGTAAAATAAAAGGTTAAGAAGGAGATAGATATAATGTTGGAGACAAGACTCATCTTTTTGATAAATGAAGGAGAATAGATCAGCCCAATAGTGATCCGAAACAAGAAGGATGGCACAGAAATAAGGGTTTGTGTAGACTACCATAGCCTCAATAACACTTGTGTCCATGACCCATTCTCCATTCCTTTCAATGATGAGGTCTTGGATAATGTTGCAGGGAATGAAGCCTACTCCTTCAAAAACGGGTTCTCAGGGTACCATTAGGTCCACATAACGTAGGAGGACAAGAAGAAAACAACGTTCACCATAGAATGGGGCTCGTACGTATACCATATCATGCCTTATGGCCTAAAGAATGCACCTACTGTATTCTCCCAAATAGTTATCATCATTTTTAGAGACTACATTCACCAGTTCTTGGAAGTATACATGGATTATTGGACAGTTTACAACCTATTGAAGAAGCATGCCATCTTACTTAGAGTAATGTTCGATCAGTGTAGACAACTACAAATCTCCCTAAACCTGAAGAAGTGTATCTTTAGTTCCATTTGGTAGTTTCTTGGCCACATCATTTGCAAAGATGGTGTTTGTGTGGACTCTGTAAAGGTTGAAACAATTGTGAATATGGATCCGGTGACCAATGAGAAGCAGTTACAATTGGTTTTGGGCCACATAGGGTATTATCACCAATTCATTTGCAACTATGCGTCCATAACTACTCCCATGGAGAAGCTGCTGAAGAAGACAAAAACATTCAATTGGATGGAGACTTGTCAAGTAGCATTGAACATCCTCAAGGAAAAGTTGGTAAGTGCATCCATCTTAGTATACCTGGAATGGGACAAACAATTCCACGTACATATCGATGCATCAGGTATTGCGCTAGGGGTAGTGTTGGCGCAACCAAGGGAAGGGAACTTGGATCATCCAATCTACTTTGCAAGTAGGAAGTTGTTGACTGTAGAAAATAAATATACGACGATCAAGAGAGAAACACTAGCCAGGGTATACTCCTTGTAAAAGTTTTGACACTATTTACTTGGAGCTCCATTCAAATTATTTATAGATCACTCGACATTAAAATACTTGGTCAACAAGCCAGTCTTAGAGGGACGAATTTGCAGGTGGCTACTATTGTTCTAGGAGTTTACATTCGAGGTTATCATTAAACTAGGCCAGTTGAATGTGGGACCAGATCACCTCTTCAGATTGGAATTAGGGGAAAGTGGGGGCTCCCTAGATGATCAACTACCGGACGTTGATTTATTCCACATAGAAGAAATACCTAACTACTTGGAGGAAATCCCAACTTTTATAGCCACAGGGAAATGTACTGAGGGCCATATGGTGACGCAGAAAGGACACATGGTGGTGCGAGCAACTGACTATCAGATAATTGCAACGATGAGAAAGGTCTTGCAAGCAGGGTTATGGTGGCCTACACTCTATAAGGATGCCAAAGAATATGAGAAAGATTGTGATGTGTGTCAGAGAGTTGGAAAAAGCATCACATCATGATGAATTAACACTACAACTAGTATGTACAGTTCATATCTTTGAGAAGTGGATAGTTGATTTTATCAGGACGATCAATCCACCATCACATCATTCTCACACATGATATATCATCACAACTACCGAATATCTCACGTGATGGGTAGAGGTGACACCAGTGAAAGATTGTACAATAGACATAGTCACAAGGTTCATCTTTTAAAACATTATATCCATGTTTGGATGCCCAGAAAGCCTAACAAGTGACCAAGGGACCCATTTTATAAATGAGATAGTTGTGTCTCTACTGCATAATTTCCTAGTCCAACATCGTAAGAGCAGCCCGTACCACCCTCAGGCTAACGGGACGGTCGAAGCATTCGAAAAGATACTGGAAAAGGGACTAACAAAGATAGTTTGACAAGTTGAGACGATTGGGATGAGCATGTACCAACCATGCTATGGGTGTAACAAATGACAATTAAGCGGTCACACAAGAAAACACCGTTCCAGTTGGTATATGGATGGGAAACTGTGGTATCCATTGAGTTTGCAATACCAAGCATATTCATATCCCAAGTTACAAAGATGGCAGCCGATGCATCGCTACAGAAGCGGTTGGAGGAATTGATGGAATTAGATGAAGCCATATTTCTAGTGGAATTCCACCAGTCTTTCGAGAAAATAAGGCAGAAAGAATGGCATGACAAACACATTAAGAGAAAATTATTCACAACCATAGGACAAGTTTTATTATATGATAACAAGTTTCAAAATTTCTTGGGTAAGTTTTATATGCATTGTCTTGGTCCATTCATAGTCGCAGAAATCAAGGAGTTCGAAGCAATGAAACTCTCACAACTGGATTGAATATTGATACCAGGATGGGTGAATGGCACACGCCTTAAGCCTTTCCACCAACACAACACCCAATATTCTAATTGATGAGGTCTCTGAAAAGGGCCTATAGGTAGGTTTAGATTCAGTAGGAATAAGACAGTGAAGTAGTCAGTCCATTTAAGGTTTGTTTTATTTTATTTTCCATACAATAATTCTCGCGTGTCAGTTCAGTTGTGGCACCTATGTTGCCTCACCGCAATCGACTGTGGTTGGGGAGGTTAGTCACATGTTTCACACGTCTCATCCACCGTACTCAGAGTCTTTTCCATAATAGTTAGGTAATAATACCCGTGTGAGGTAAATCTTCGTAGAATCTTTTCCCCTTATGGAAAGAGTCAACCAATAAATCCGCCATTATGGTCACATTATTACCCATGTGCTCCACTTTTTACTTTTCCCATCATGTGTCATCCAAGTCAGGTACCGCTCAGCCAGAGGCTAGTTAACACAATCGAGTCTGCATATGGGAAATTGTTGTAGTAATTAGTTAGCGAGTCTAGTCAGAAATGTCGTTTCGAAGTTGGTCTACTTAATTGGCATGGCCATGCAGGAATTTTAAAAAGTTCCAATTCAGGTGACAAAATAATTTGAATATCGATTCAAAACTTAGTAACATCGCTCAAGCACTCACTATCGACCTCTTGTAAATTTTGTATATCAGTGAGAATAAGTATGGCGAAGATAATCTCAGCTCCTGAGGACAAATTAGATGAATGAATTACAGTTATAGAATCACTGTATGGGAAATATGACAAGGCCACACTGGTAGACAACATCTTTCAGATTGATTCCAGTTTCCAATGCTTAAGAGAGAGGTATATATAGAAGAAGTGCTGAAGGGTGATGGCACAATGGTGACGAAGATCAAACGAACATTTCAATCACTTCAACGGAATACTTTGATCAATTTTATTAATCTACCAGTTTTCATAACATCTTTTGCTGCAATGAAATGCAGTAAACTTATCGTGAGCAGGATGCATGGTGGCTCGCTCTGGTTAGACAAGGAATACCCAATTCATGTGGAAGACATTCAACACCTCACCAGACTCTCTGGAACAGGAGATGGAGTCTCAACAACATTCTAGACTAGGTCAAAGTGATCCAAGAAAGAGGGGGACAACGATTATTATACCAAGTATAACACCAAGCATGGAAAAAAAGGGCGCTAAAATAGATTTGATCAACAAGGACCACATCAAATTCACCCGCTACATCACTGCAGAGAGGGTAATGAGACACTTCTCCAAAAATGAGTGCACCTTGGAAACCATATCATTTGTGGATCACTATTGAGAAGGAATTTCGCTCAACTGGTTGGAATTCTTGTTGAATGAGTTATTTGAAGCTCGTGAAGATGTATACAGATGAAGCACACATTTCATTTTCAGGTATTTGATTATTTTTGTGATGTGGAAATGGTGCCTGCCAGGAGGGAGGAACCTCACGAAAATCACAGATAAGCAATTATTAGCACTTTGATACACACCATGGAGGACGTCTGGGGACCCCTACAACAAAGAGATCAACGAGGTGTGCTTTAAGGACTGGTACCAGAAGATGCTTGTGAACATAAGGGCGGTCGAAAGAATCCCTAAGTGATTAGCTACTTGCAAGAAATCTAATTTGGGGTAACACATGGCCAGACTTATATCAGGCCACTATGTGTCCATCTGGATACTTTCCAAATGAGGCCGCAAAGATTCACATTAATAGAAGGCGTATTCTACATGAAGGTCGGATCGTGGCCGGGGGTTTCCTGCGAGATTACAGATGGCCAGTTTAAATATTTGTTCAGGGGCATGCAACTACAATCACAGATAGGAGACATGGCTAGGAGCACTAGGAAGAGGGGATTGAAGGAGGATTTACAGCCAATGGTCTACCAAATGGAGCAATGAATGAGCTCCATTAAGCAAACAATTTCCAATTTCATGGGTTCACTAGGTACAATTCCCCAGTTTGGTGGTTTTCAAGGGTTTACTTTGTTCAATTCGATCATAACTACTCCCCTCGCTGTGGCTATTACCCCTCGGTGGCCCTCACTCTTAGACTAAGCCAACCATCCCCAAAATGAGGCAGCCAAAAGGTATCAAGGCAACAACAACTAAGAAGCAAAAGGAAATGCCCGTCGTGGATATTGTTGACCTCATTGGGGATGGACTCCAGTCATCATCAGCCTCCCTAATTGTTGAAGAAAACCCACAATCCACATCTATCGTTTCACCCGGGTCGTAGGATCCATCCCCGCATATAGCTTCAACCTCCGTGACCCTGTCTAATGCAATCCCTCTAGGCACCTGCATAGCCACAAAATAAATGGAAGTCGAGTCGACTATCTAGTCCACCTAGTCACTAAATGAGGTTGAAGTCCATACTATTGTTCAAACCTCCCTGGTATCCCTATTGCTAGGAACGGGCCCACTCCCGGGTGAGGAACCAATCACCTCACAACCAAAATCAACCACGATCGAACCATTTGAAGCCTCATTTCCTATCAATTTGCTCATTGTTCCAGAACCAACCATTATCCCTCCCACTCCCCAGTTTCTTGAGATTGCGTAGCCTATAACTTCCTCCCAAGGTCACTCAGAAAAATCCATTACTAGTGGCCAACCCCTACAAAGAAACTTGTCGGATCCATCAACAATGCAACTAGAGAACCTTCAACACTGGTCATCCACACATGTATTTGGATTTATCCAACATACAGTTTAGAGGGCTGAACAGATCCACAATGACCTGGTCACCGAGCATGAGTAGCAAAAGGAACAAATTATCGCTATCATGACAGAGCAAGATCAGTTTTGATAGACCAATCAATAGCTGAAATCATAGGTTGAGGAGGTCACATCGAAGCTAAGAGCACTTTGGGCAATGGTGGACGATTTAGTAATTGAAGTGGCCGAGGATTTTTCAGCCATCACATTAGTCGACTGCTGTGATCATATTCAAAAAACATGCATGAAATTGTGGCCACCAACAAGGAGATGAAGAAGAGTTTAGATACAGCTAGACCATCAAATATAGCAAGACATACAGGGATAAATTCCAACTGAAGAAAATTGATGACAAGATCGCCTCTCTTGAGGTCAGGGTACAACAAGTTGAGGAGATATCAACTAGAACAAAGAAGAAAATTCAGGACCTGAGGCTCCTGGTCCATAAACATATCAGAGAACTATGGGAGGCATGTGACTATGTTGAAGAACAATGGAGAACCCTACAAAATGCCTAGCCAGAGAAACCAAACTCCACATCAGTGATCGAATTTATCAAACAACCAGAAATCCTCATAGGCATCTAGTAGATGACATTGGAAGATTATGACCACTTCCGCCAGGAAGTGATTATCGTAGTACCTGAGTTGGGGCCTTTGTTTGGAAGAGAAGGCCAGACTGTAGTAGAAGCAACAGGACCAACACAACCAGGGGCAAAAGCAGCAGCATCGCAAGAGGAGGAACCAACACAACAACAAATAATAACGATAGAGACCTCGCTAGGAGTAGCAATAGAGCCGACAACACTGGAGATAGATTGACTTGGGCACGAGTCAAAGAAATGTGGTCGGGCCCTGTTGGGGCCTTCATATTGAATTTTGTATTTTGGCGAGAATAAAGGTCAAGAACAGGTGGCGGGTACAACGGTTTGGTTGCAGATTTGACAACCAAAGGAAAGGGACAGGAACTGGGAGTGAACAAGAATTTGCGGCAAGGTGGCGGCAAAGTACAAAAGCAACCAAGCAAGGGAAATAAAAGTTAACCGAGGGCAGATTCAACCGAATGGAACTGGTAGTGGGAATGCATAACAAAGGATAAAAAGAAAGAGATAGCATGAGGAAGGGGTTGATTATGAAGTGGGTGAGTCAGGGTAGGATCCTGAGAGCTAGATCGGTTGTGGAAGAGTTAGGACTATCCTCGGCTCTACTTATGTTCATTCCTATTTTCAAGCGGAAAGAGTTATATTTGCGGACAAATCTAACCTCCCTAGGAGTCTAAGACTCTCTAGTGACAAACAAACCAAAAAAGAGCTATCCTTCTCTAAATACACATCATTCTACGAGAATTCAAATGTTTTCGATCTTACCTTAGGTCCAACGCTTGTTGTAGCAGTCCAGCCTTGCTGATCCAGATGAGCTCCTCCTTCACTTTCAGACCTGCATACACTAACAAAGAAAACGATTACATAACATCTGAATATCCTCATAAAACAAAGCATATCTATCATATTGACCAAGAAATACATGAAATAATTCATTAACAAATCATTGAGAAGAATGGACTTATTTGTATTAAATAATCAAAAAGGAACCATTACAACCTGAGCCTTGGTGTTGTGCAAGCTCCTGCCAGGGTCCAGCAAGAGATTCCCTCTACTTTGACAAGCTCACCCCCTCCCAATATGGCAACAAGGAAGGATAGTGATCTCTCCTCACAAGTCAACAATGGAAGTCCTAATTCCAGTAGCATTTACCCTTTAGAATGTTCAGCTTTCAAACTCCCCTCCTTTGGCCCAATGCCTGTATTTATAGTATTCTAGAGGAGGTTATTCAGTTCCAACATCAATGGGATACTCCCTCTTTTGGATGGGGTAGCTCCTCTCTTGATGAGATAAGCTCCTCTATCATAGGGGTGCATGAACCATCTGGAGGCGCTCAATACACGTCAAGAACTCTTCTAGAAGGCTCTAGAAGTGACCACAAGTAACTTTTAAAGATGAAACTTGCGCCTTTTGACCTTTACAGGGGTACGCACCCTAGCTTTAGTATACAGAGCGTATTACTACGCAGGTCTAATGTATATGGGTGCGTACACGCAGGAAAGGTAGAGAGAACCTGCGTACCCAGAGATAAACATGTTTTCAAGTGACTTTCTCTCTCTTTGAAGTTTTGACATGAAGAGCAGAGGTATGGGGCTTGACAAAGAGGACAATGTGGCTATTGATGAGGCCACATAAACTGCAGATAGTCAAGGTGACAAAATTCAGTGTAACAACCCCCTTCAAAAGGCGTAATCTGGAAATATTCTTATAACCCAAATACCCGTGCTGCTCAGCACTATAATATCGTTGAGGATTTAGCCCAGACTCCATTGGCTATGTCCGCTTTAGAAGTTCTCCAGAGCTGCCCTTCTCAGAGGAAGTCCTTTCTATCCGCTATCGGCGGCATAGACCCGACTGACTTGGATTTAATTACCTTTGACTTAGCCCACCATACACAGAGACTGCCTCCCCAAATAGCATTCCTTATACAGGTCGTTATTGATAAGAAAACTATCCATCGCACAGTCATCGATGAAGGTGATTCAACTTGCATCATGTCTGTTTCCTGTTGGAAAGCTATTAGTTCTCTGACGTTGAGTCAGTCTCCCACCACCTTGGAAGCTTTTGATGGAAGAGCATCCCGTCCTTATGGTATACTCTCACGTTTACCCATCTCTTTGGAAGGGAAAACGGTCGAGATGGAAGTTGAAGTTGTTGATGCTACTCTAACCTACAACCTCCTTCTCGGACGCAGCTGGATCTATGCAATGCAAGCTGTCGCTTCATCCTTTTTCCGTATTATTCAGTTCCCTCACTAAGGGAAGATTATTACTGTCGACCAGCTGAATTTCTTCACTTCCTCTTCGGAAGGAACCATCCCTTTTGAGGAGCATACCTCCAAATCAATTGAGAGTTTAGGTCACGGGCTTTTCAAAGACCCCGCCCTTATGGGTGTTTTTCCAGCCCCGCCTCCGAATGTCGCTTCCGTCAATATGATTTCTACTTGTCTTGATCCATGGATCGTTCCTCCCATCGACCAAGTAGATTCATGGGGCAACCAGATGCCGTTGAGTCCTACCGAACTCAACTACGTTGAAATCATAGCTGCATCAGCTTCTTCTTCTGAACTTACTCTTTCAAGCAAGGTTTTCCACACGATCGCTCCATCCTTAGGGCTTGCAGATCAAACTTCTTCGGATCCTTTAAAAGAAACATTTTCTTCCAACGAAGCTATTATTGAGACTATGTCTCTCGAGGAACCTCCTTGGCACGATACCGACCATCGTTCCTCGTTGCTCTCTGTCCCTCAGGATATGCCGACTTCTATTCAAAGGTTTGCTCCTTGTTTCCCATTTCGATTCCTTCAGTCACCTATTCAAGTTTATCAAGCCTCTTCTGAAGGTAATTTGGAAAACATTATGCAAACCCAGCCCATCGACATCTCTGCCAAACCAGGGATCGTCGAAAACATTCATATTGGAGTCACTTGTACTCCAGAAGAGATTCACCTTTATTCGAACCTTTTTCGCGAATTTCGTGATGTTTTTGCTTGGTCCTATGAATAAATTCCCGGCATTGATCCCAGCATCATGGTGCATGAAATCATCACGTACCCAGGTGCTAAGCCTGTTCGTCAACGTTTACGTCAAGTACACCCCCGAAAGGCTGCGACGATCAAGGCCAAAGTAGAGAAGCTTCTTAAAGCTGTTTTTATTTATCCTATCCCGCTCACAGATTGGGTTTCTAATATCATACCTGTTACTAAGAAACAGGGAACTATCCGCGTTTGTGTCGATTATCATGATATTAATCGGGCCTGTCCTAAAGATAATTTCCCCACACCATTCATTGATCAGATTATTGACGAGTGTGCGGGAAGTGAAATGTATTCTTTTATGGAGAGTTTTTCTGGTTACAACCAGATCAATATTGCTCCCGCTGATCAACACAAGACTACTTTCATCTGTCCATGGGGTACTTTTGCCTATATGAAGCTTCCTTTCGGTCTAAAAAATGCTGACGCTACCTTCCAACGTGCAATGTCCTACGCCTTTCATGACATATGACACATTGTACAGCCATACCTGGATGATCTTCCAACTCATTTAGCTAAGCGTCAGGACCACCCTATTCACCTTCGCGAGATATTTCTTCGCTATCGACACTATCGAATCAAGCTTAATCCTCCCAAGTGTGTCTTCTGCGTAGAATCAGGTCGACTTCTCGGATTTGTCGTCTCCCACGAGGGCATCCGATTGGATCCCCTCAAAGTCAAAGCCATAGTCAATCTCCCTCCCCCTGCTACCTTACAACAATTACAGAGCTTGCAAGGTAAGGCGAATTTTTTACGTCGTTTCGTTCCCAACTATGCCGAGGTGGCTAAAGGTTTTACACGCTTACTTAAAAAGGATGTCCCTTTTCATTGGGATACCACGGCTCAAGAATCTTTTGAGCAACTCAAGGATCTCCTTGTTTCTGCTCCATTGCTTCGCCCTCCAAACTATCATTGTGATTACATCCTGTATTTAGCTGCCGCTGACACCACTATCGGCATGGTTCTTGTTCAAATTGACGACGATGACACTGAGCATGTTATCTATTATCTCAGTAGAAACCTTTTAGATATGGAAACTCGATATGCACATGTCGAGAAGTTGGCGTTAGCCGCCGTTTGCATTGTCCAACGTTTCCGTCACTATATTCTGCTGCACACTACAACTGTGATTTCCGATTGCAACCCCATGACATATATTTTGTCACTCCAGTTGCTAGGGGGCAAGTACTCAAAGTGGATTGTCATCCTCCAAGAGTTTGACTTGGAATTCGCCACTGCCAAGTCAAAGAAATCACTCGTTTTTGCTGAGTTAATTTGCTCTTTGCCATCTTCTTCTGCACCATCTCATGCAGAGGATCGAATTCTGGATGAGACTTTGTTTCTCATCAGCACCCTCGACCCCTGGTACGGTGACATCCTTGTATATTTGCAAATGTCCTCCTTTCACCCGGGCACTTCTAAAGACGCTCGACGAAGGATTCGTCATCAATCACAACCATATTGTATCATTGGGGATACCTTATATCGCCTCGGCGCCGACTCTGTTCTCCGTCGTTGTCTTACTCATGAGGAAGCTGAGCGAGTCTTGAATGACTGCCACTCCGGTGCTTGTGGTGGTCACATGTCCGGATATGCTACTACCCAGAAAATCCTCCGTGTTGGCTACTTTTGGCCCTCTATCTTTAAGGATTGCATTCTTGTTGTCCGTTCCTGTCATGAGTGCCAGATGTTCCAGCAGAAGATGAGAGCACCTCCCGCTCCTTTGCACCCTGTTGTTACCGTCGGCCCTTTTGCCAAATGGGGCATTGATTATGTGACCTGTAACCCTCGCTCGGCCGGGGGGCATGGGTTCATCATCGTTGCCGTCGATTACTTTACAAAATTGGCCGAGGTGATGCCTACACTGACTGAAGACGGTCACACAGCGACGCAATTTTTATTCAACCATGTTATTTCAAGGTTCAACGTCCCTCAAGCCATCGTCACTGATCACGGAAAGCATTTCCAGAATCATATGATGACAAAACTAACAACCCAGCTAGGCTTAAAGCATGATAGTTCTACTCCGTACTACCCTCAGTCCAATGGCCAAGTTGAAGCGATCAACAAGATTTTGGTTACAATGCTTCAGCGTACCATTGGCATGCACAAGTCTAACTAGCATTTGATGTTGTTTCCTACTTTGTGGGCTTACCGAACCTCTGTGAAGGATGCCACTGGTTTCACTCCATTCCAACTAGTCTATGGACTAGAGGCTACCACTCCAATCGAGTGTGAAATCCCTTCGTTAAAATTAGCTGCCGAGCTACTTCCCAACACCACCCCATTAGAAGAACGTCTCCTTTATCTGGGACGACTAGATGAGACTCATCGCCTAGCCAATTTGGCCATCGAAACACAGAATAAGCGAGTCAAATCTCACTTTGACCAGACTGTACGTCCACGTTATTTTAACGAGGGAGACTTAGTTCTGTTATACGATCAGGCAAATGATAAGCTAGGAACAGGGAAGCTTGAATCTATGTGGCTAGGCGCTTACATTAGCAAGAAAGTTTTGCAAAAAGGGGCCTACGAGCTAATTGATTATGAAGGGAACCCTCTCGCACAGCCCCGGAACGGGCTGTATCTGAAAAAGTACTATGCGTGATGCTAGTGCACTTCATTTTGTATATACATGTACTCTAGCAAGTGTGTTGTGTATGTGTGTCAGTTTTAATAGGCTTGATTTTCGCTTAATGTGTCTTTCGCTTCTTGTGCAGATGTCTAATACGCCTTATGTTGGTTTCACTGATGGTGCCTGTCGTAGTACTCGTAACTTGTCCTCTGCGGCATGGGTGATCTATGATCCTCATGGTGAACTGATAGATCTTCAAGGTGTCTGTTTGGGTCGTACCACAAATAATGTCGCCGAATATTGTGCCGTAATCGAACTCCTCACTGAAGCAATTAATCTTGGCATTTGGGCATTGGTGGTAAACCTGGATTCTCAACTTGTCGTCCTCCAGCTCAATAGGCATTATTCCGTCAGAGACCATCATATTCTAAGGTTGTATTTATGTGTAAGATTGTTAGAAAGGAATTTTGAATTCATTACATATCAGCATATTCCACGACAATTAAACACATTATCTGATGCATTGGCCAATCATGTATTAGATATAAATTTGCGTAATTTGTAAATAAAACATTATACAAGCAAGCACATGAAAGCACAATAAGGAACCATAAACATATGTATATATATATGTGTGTCAAAATGTTTGCGCCTCGCGCGTTACATAATCCAAAAAATAATACATGTCCAAAACTCATACAGGCGCTGACAAAATGCTCATAAAAAATATGCAAAAGGAAACCTAGGCGTCTAATCACGGTGATGCTCATGATAGCATGTCATCGCTTGCACCACACGTCTCAACAGACGATGGACATGAGTAGATACTCCCACTGTGTGCCTCTGGTATGCTCTAGGCATGTCCGCCAATCTGCCATAATCTGGAATTCCTCGAGTAAGTGCCTCAAGGTTTTGTACCAGATCATCATCCTCACCCTCTCGCTGAGGGTCCGCTACAGGTTGTGCCCTCCGCACGTTATGAGGCAAGTTAGCTGGTCGCTCTGCACCAACATCTCTATACATATATAGACGCTGTAAGAGATAGGCATGTATTAACAAAAAAAAAACTGAAATATATAAAAAAACATTGAAAAACAAAGAGTTCTTACCCAGCTCCTCGTCCCAATCCTCTCCAGCAGGCAGAGGGAGATCGGGATCTCCAGTGAAATCCGTGCCCGCATAGGGCCAGTCCTCAACGACAATCATCTGGTGACGGAGCCAAATAAAGAACTTAGGCTTCCAGGACATCTGTTGGCCCCCTCCTCCTCTGGGCATAAGTTCTGCCCATCGATGCAACCTCGGTTCCCTCAACACTTGGTCTGCTACTATTCCCCCCGGTACCCGAAAGATCAGCAGCCACTCCAGAAAGAAAGTCACAATGATCGATCCATATCCAAACTGTTTGTTTCCATCCCTCTTACACTTGGTAAGCTGTCGTTTTATGTTGGTCGTCACTGCCGTGGCCCAATCAAACAATGTCGGATGGAGACACTCAGTGGCCAGCAGCAAATGATTTTTGCTAGCCTCATGGGGCGCCTGTACCCCAGCAGTCCGGGTAATGGTGAATAAAATGACTCGAAGTACCAGGTCGGGCACTGTGTTGATATCCACCTTCCTGTTGTTTGCTCCAAACCGTGCCCCAGGACACACTCTTTCCTTCACCTCCTCGATCTTCTCCCCAGAAGGTCGGCTACCTGTCAAGATAGGCCGTGCACCTCGCCGCGACAATCCAGTGATAAAATAGACATTGGAAATATCCAACTGTAATGTCTGGTCCTTCAGGCGAAATACCTGATCTTCTACATCCCAAGCATCTGCTATGAAGCGTAGTAGCTCAGGTTGTGCACGTAGGTATGAAGTGTGGAAGAATTTCTTTAAGCCACAGTCTCTTAAAGCAGTCATACAGTCATCATCCTCCAATGCCAAGGCATCAACTTCATTATGCTCTCGTTCCTTCCATTCTAGAACAATTTTTGGCAAAACCCTGCACCCAAAGATAAAATTTCAATTGTTAGATCATTAATGAAACATAAATTGAAACAAATTTGCAAATTAAACGGTCCAATATGGTGAAAATTGAGATCGCGTGGGTAGCGCGAATGTTCCTAAAACAGTCGCGCTAATGGCGCGACCCCTTCAGGCAAAAGCGCCATTAGCGCGGTCCCGTACGGAAAACTCGCGCCAATGGCGCAACCCTAAAAATTTGCAAATCCCCTTGCAGGGAGCTAAATTATGGACAAAATCTTAAAAAATGGAATGAAAACAGAGCGCAGGATGAGGCCTCTTACCTGTTGCAGATGGCGGCTCGAATGATCTCCTGGATTGATCGCAATCAGCAGTTGAAATTTGCACCAAAAACCCTCCAATAGTGAACTCACAAGGTAAAAGTGAAAAGTAAATTTGTTTTTTTACCATTTTACTATTTATAAATATTTTTGACCTAAAAATACATTAGAAATGCTATTTTTGAGTATTTTTAGGATATTTTTCATGTCGAAGTGGGTTTTACGCTGTTTTTGTATGATAACAGGGCTTGGTGCAACTCAACAGAACCAAACGAGCTTCTTTTCAACTTTTTCAAGCTCGGTAAAACATGAGAAAACATTACTTTACAGTCTGCTTTCAGCTCTTTTCCTGACCTTTTAAAGAAGAAACGATTGCCGAGTTATCCCTCTTGGCTCGTTAAACGTTACTAAGGGGCGGTCGTTTTAAGTTCTTTTGTCGACCGTTAAAACATAAAAGATTACCAGGTTTTTGTCATTTCAAACTCGTTAATGGTTATGAAATGATGTGGTTTTGATCCCTTTTATACTTTTTCAGGTCGAAATCACTATTTATGAAAAGTACTCCTCGATCGTAATGGTCAGGCGGTTCTTTCGGGTATTATTTTATACTTTTTCGGGCCCGAAAGACACAACTTTACGAAAAAGGACACCCCTGGAGTTTCCTTTTTTGTGTCTTTTTCAAACTCCCTAAACATGAAAAAGATTCTGATTTTTACCTGTGTCGGACTCGTTCAACCCTGAGGACATTGGACTCGTCATTATGACGAGACTCGAGCCTCTCCTCCCTAGGGCTCGTTAAACTATTACTAGGTTGGATTCGACCGAAGGTCGAACTTATACCACAACCATATGCTATCCCCATCAAGCTTGTTAAAAATAATTGGGGTACTCGCCAGGAATGGTGGCAGAAAAAATAAAATTTTGGGAACCATAAATTATAGTCGTGTCGGCAGTATGTCGCTCTTGAACATGGCACTTCTCTACTTTCATGTCAGGGTGGGGATATCTCATCTCATTTTTCACTTGCCTCCGTGGGTTTGGGTAATCCTATTTGACCTCTCATCTTCTCATTGCCTCGTCATCATGACCTCTGATCCATTGATGTCAAATACTGCCAA
>APFE030203395.1:128657-160123 GCA_000404065.3 Pinus taeda
GTCCAAACCCTTCTTCAAGTCCCTTTCGCTCCTTTGTCCTGTAAAACAACCAATTCCAAAGAATACAATAGTATATGGACAAAGACTTATAAAGAAATCATCTTTATGCTATAAAGGGAAGGTAGTTAGTTATGAATTTCAAACAACCATTCACTTATGAATTCAAACATGAACATCATAAACATAAAGAAGAAGCATATCAGGAACCAAGACGTGTTTCTTTATTATAGACAAATAGAATGTACAAAAGGAGTAATATCACATAAGTAACCTTTCGCAGGCTCCATGCAAAGCTTCCTTCTGGATCCGTCCAGCCTCAAGCCTTTAGCATATCTCCTTCCAAGACTCACTCCATGATGCAATAACTAGTGGATGAACATCAACACACAAGGAAACAAGGGTTTCCTGTATAAATGGGGGAAGTGCAGAAGGCACAAGGGTCTTCAGACTTGGTCAAGGGAAAAATCTCAGTATAATAACCTTTCTCTCTCTTCTCTCCTCCTTTAGGTCTTCCCTTTGATGTCTTTTTATACCACTCCCAAAGTAGTTTTTTAGTTAGGAGTTGGTTGGGAACAGTTGGGCTATGGGCACTAACAGGTGATCAGTAGGTAAAACCCACGATCTCCGCCCGAAAATAAGGAGTTTTATATTTTTTTAAGTGTTTTAATACATATACACGGGTTCGGTATATACCTACCCATGTATACATGCATTTAACTCAGGGAAATGTCGCGTATAAGGGATAAAACACTGTTTTTTAAATTTGAGACCAGGTCTGGAAGGAGGGGTTGCCCTAGGCCATGAGTGCAGCATCACAAACCATGATATTTGGAGCTATAACACTTGAACATCATACTCATGCCTTATAGTGATCTTCTGCATCATCTCTTCCACTTCACTTGCCAAAATGTCAAGCTTTACCTCTAAAGATGTCGATTCCTCTGGATCTATGTTTTTCATCTCTTCTTCCTTCAACTTGGCCCTTTTGATCAACAAATTAGCCTCTGCATCTACTACACTATTTTGCATTTCCTCAAGTGTTGCAAGGTTCCTTTCCCTCAGCTGAAACTCCATTTCTGGATCAAAGACTTCCAGGTAGTGCAAGAGAGCGGATCTAGGAGGAGGTCTTATATTAACCAGCATCGAAAAATAGACTTGATTAAATCTGGCAGAAAACTTTTGTACTATCTCCCCTGGCAGTCTTTTCAACTAGTTATAGTCTTCTATAATCCATAAAGAGTTATGTTTGACCACCCACCTGTCGAGGAAAACTTTGACGAACTACTGGAAATCTGAGATGCTCGCATCAGGTAGGGTTTTGAACCAACTCTTGACTTTGCCTTGCAAAGAAAGAGCAAAATTCCTAATACTAACATCTTCTTCATCAACTTCAATAAGATCAAGAAAAGACTCAAAATTCAATACGTGTCTCTCAGCGTTGATGTTTTCGCGTTCACCATCAAATCTTGGTAGATATAGGTCATGATTTTTAGGGAAAGCATGGGATATAGGAGGTAAAATCAAAGGCTTGTATCGATTGGAAATTTTACAAGATATAGGAGTATGTACAGAAGGTGTAGAATCAGTCTTGGTCTCTTGAGGCTCATCAGTTTGAAGATAGTCATCACAAGATTCAAAAGAAGGGTTGTGACCAAGATCAAAGGCGTGCAAATCTTTGGTATTCACTATCTTCAAAGGGAAGGAATCAAATGCAAGCCGAGGATATTTTCTCAAATACAATATACTTTGCAAATCCTTCTTGACATTCTCAGGAAAAGAGAAGAAATAATTTATAACAATGAAAAAAATGTCTTGGATGAAATTCCAACTTGAATACCTGAGCTTTCTATGTTTTCCTTTCATGTTTCTGCTGGTCAGGTTCATCCTCTAGTGGAGTCCTTGGATTTGATCTTAAAACTAATTTGGAGTCGCCAGGTGAAAGATTTCCACCTTACTGTGTCTGATCGTTATTCACCATCAACAATCAGATCTAAACTTGACACATTTTATTGGGGAATGTAAAATTTGCAAGTCAGTTTTTCAGTTCATAAACTAAACCAAAGATTGACTGAAGCAACATTCATCTACTTATGCACTCGCAAAGCAAGAGCAGTTCGAAGGCTACCTGGCTAACTTCAGGATCCATATGTAGTTCATAAAGCAAACAAAAATAACAAGCAAACAAAGTTGTTCTTTCCCAGTACGGTCGCCACTATGTTAGGGCCTAAATCTACCTCAGTCTGAGAAAGGCAGCTCTAGGGTAACATCAAACCACGCTTAATCTGGTAGCTAGCCCTACCAGGTCGGGAGAGGGCTCTCTCCTTGTCAATATCAATGAAAATTTATCAAGGAAGGCTTGAGATGACTGATATAAAAACTAATTTTAGGCTAGGTATTCTTGGTCAAAGGTTTTTTGATTGATTTTAATGGTTGGCTGCTAGATCAGATGAGGAAGGTAGCTTTGGGTTCGGGAAATGAACACAGATTTGCAAAGATTTCTGTGGGGTGAGGTAGGAAAGTATTTTAGCACTTTGAAATGAGTGTAATGGTGATTTTAAAGACTAGTGAGGAGCTAGAGAGGGAAAGCAAAAGTCATGAGTCCTCTTCAAACAATAGAAAACATGTAAAACTAAATAAACCCCAAGGCAGAGCACTGAAACATCAATGAATTCTACCTTTTACACTTGATTCATTTAGCTATGAAGAATAAAAGGATGATGGCACACATAAAAATAAGATCACTGAATAACTGAGAGGAAAACAATGCTAAATCACATTACCACAAGAATCCCACAAAATGCTGCAAAACCCTAGTTTATTTCCTTGCCAAACTGCAGAAGTGATGTACAATAGTGCTCAGTGCATCCACAAGAGTCCAACCCTAACAAATGACTAAGAGAGTACAAGATATAGGAAAAAAACCATCCATGCTAGCCTTTAGGGGTCATATCCATGAGTTAAAGAGCTGTTTCAACAAGATCTAAACTAGGAACTGAAAAATAGGTAGTGGAACAACTTGCCTCTAAAATCATGGAAACTGATTCATTTAGTTCAAAACCACCATGTATCTACCTTATCAAGTCAATTTTTATCATTTTTACATCATAGTACATCAATTTACATCATGTCACATCATGAATTTGACCATAAGAGAGAAAAAGTCAAACTAGAAGAAAACTAGGTGAAAAACAGAGTTTTTGAGCAAAATTGGCACTTTTTCATTCTGTGCGTAGCGCCATTTTTCTGTGCGTAGTGCTTTTTCTAAGCTACTTTTGGAGGGCTTCCCAAGGTCAATATCAGGTGTAGGATAGCTCCTTGGAAAGCCCTGCGAGTCTACTCTCTAGAACAACTTGAATGTTTTGATTTGGAGTCCATTTTCCCCTCCAAAATTGCAATCTCCCAAGATTGCTTCCTGTGTGGCTAAAAGGTGGCAGAGAGGGCATTTTTTGGGTGTTTTTGGCCCTTTTGGAGGTCCAAAACTTGTCAAAATTTCCTAGTAATTTCTGAGCATGCATAACATTTCATAAGGAATCCAAAAATTCCAAGTTTTCTTCAAATGGAAGTCCTATCAAAAGCGAGCTTCAGTGGCACTACGCACTTGCCGAAAAACCTGTTTTTTCCCTAAAAAATTCAAAAATGTCAACAAATTCACCAAATTCCTTGAAATTTGGCATGCGTGATCTATTTCATGTGTTATGCTAGGTCAATAAAGCTTCAGCTAATATTTTGAGCTTATCTTGCTCTTTCTTGCTCCTCAAAGTTTTTCTTAACGTAGCCTTTAGGCTCCTTATCCTTGTCTTACAAATTTTGTTCCGGACCAAATAGTGGTAATCCATGTGTTGCAACATTTCCTTCTCCTTCTTAGCCTTTTCCAACCGCCTCTCCAAGTGCATGTTCATCTTCTCCAACCAAGAATCCTTGTCATTCTCTATCTCTTGTTCAATGGAAGTCAAAGTGACATGGTCCTCTTTGTCATTTTGCTTCTTCAGTTTCAACATTTCTAGCTCCATTAGGCTTTGCTTATCCTCCAACTATTTGTTTTCTTTCTTTTTTGTCATCTATATCATTCTCGTGCATCTTCTCTTTGCCTTTGCTTTGCTGCTTATGTTTCTCCGTAGAACTATCACTGAATGTCTCTTCCTCATAGGCATATTCATTGTCTCTTTCCATAGTGCTTGTCTTAGGAAAATGATGAGATGAAGGTATGGTGGAAAAAATTATGATGAAATAGGGATGAAAGAGGACAATGGTGACGAGTATGAAGAGATTTTACTCTTGGGAAATGAAATTGGGGAAAGAAGGGAATAGTTTTGGGAGATTAGGGTTTAGTGACAGATTTAGGGTTTTATGAGGGAATTAGTTACTTTAGGGGATTGGGATATGGGAAAATAGGATAAATGGGGTGTATTAGGGTAATAAAAGAGTGAAAATGGGTTTTGATGATGTTTTTGTGGTGATGGAATGAAATTGGCACAATGAAATGGAAAACAGTGAAGAGAAACTAGGGTTTCATTTTAAACTTGCAAAACTCATGAAGGACACAAGAGTGCACTCAAATTCAACTTTGTAAGGATGATTACTTACTTCCCAAGAGGTAAATTGAGAGATATGAAGAAAATTGAGTGATTTTGGAGCGTTTTTGGGCTTAGCTGCCAGGTGCGTAGCGCCAGTGCAAATTAACAAACGAAAACCTTGCCAGCTGCGTAGCGCCTTTTTGTAGACCAGTTTGGGAGGCCTTCCCGATGTCCAAATTGGGCACAGGATAGCTTGTCGGAAATATTATTGAGTCTAATTTCCAAAAACTCTAGAAGTTTCCAATTTGGAGGTCATTTTCTCTATCAAAAGTCAAATCTCCTAAGACTGGTCAAAATGTACAAAATGAGGATGCCTAAATGCAGAGTGATATTGTAGTCAACTTGTGAAGGTCTTAATCAACCCCAAATTGAGCACAGGATAGCTCATTGGAAATATAACTCTGTCTAGATATCATTTCACTCATCAAGTAAGTCATTTGGCCATCCAAGCTAGGAGAAATGTTGATTTTCCCAAGGCCACTCCAAAAGTGCAGCAACCATCTTGAGGCAATTTTATTTTTTACATTTCTATAAAACCATGATATCTGTGTAAAAATTGAAGGTGATTTTTCTTCATTGGCCTATCATAGACAAAAAAAATCTCTCATGTTTGTCAAATTCATCTTTTATTTCTCAGAAACATTATTTTAGTAAAACCTACCCCGATGTGTGGAACAGGGGATTAGTCGAAATGAAGGGAAATGAACAGGATAAGGGGCTTCTAAATTCTTGAGGAAATTTTGGGAAGTAGGGAGGGATGTTAGGAAATAGGAGAAAGTTGAATTTTAAATATTGAGTGAGGGGAAGGGATCCAAAAGGGCAAAACACAGGCCTAGCCTAGAAAATTGTCAAAGTGTAGCAAGAAACTAGGGTTTGTGGGAAGATGAGGAATTTGGGGGATCTCAGTGATGGGAAGTGTTTAATAAGGTACATTAATGATAGGGGAAGGTGTATGAGCACCAGGATAAAAGCTTTGTTGATGATTTGACCATACAAGAGAAATTACCTTCAAAACCCTAGGAGAGGGAAATGAGTCTTACCCAAGCACAACCGAAACACGAACAAGGTGTAAAATGACCCATTGGAACTTGAAATGATGATGATAACTCTTTGAATGATGGTACACTCAGCTGAATGGTGACATGGACCAACATTTGGAAAACTTTGGAAGGAGTGAACACAAACCCTAGACCTAATACCTAGTGACCAAATTTTACTTGAAAACTCATTGAAATGACAAAATTTGACTTTGACACTCTGAGACCACTTTGTAAGAGCATATTTGATCACTGGAGGAAGGCTACAAAGACTGACACTAACAAAGATGATCCAAGAACTGTAGGTAGAATCCAATGATATCCAAAGGAGGATAAAACAGACAATACATTTGCAGGAAACCAGGGAAGTAGTCTATGTCAAATCCCAAGTGATCCAAGATAAAATCAAAAATATTTTTGACAAGAAAACCAAAGCTGATGATTTTTACATAGGTGACAAAGTACTCAAATGGGATTCTAGAAGATAAGAAAAAGGCAAACATGGTAAATTTGATTTCCTATGCTAAGTCCCTTACATCATTCATGGTTACAGAGGTAACAATGCATTTTTCTTGAAGTAGTTAGATGGAAAAGAGCTACCAGGTGGACCAGTCAATGGTAGAATACTGAAGCATTACTTTTCCCCAAATTAACAGTAGTTCATTTGTTTACTTTGCTCATTGTACATAGCATTGCAAAGTTTAGATTAGATTGGATGGTTACCTTTTGAGGTTGAAGCCTGAAGAGAAGGCCCTAAGCTATGAAAGGTGTAACATCATATGTATGAATAAAGAAAATGATAGAAAAGTAGTTACAAGGCAAGCATAGTCAAAGTTTCAAAGGTTATTGATCTTAAAGTTCTTGACATTTCACTAGGAAATGCCATACCCATGTGGAGCCACTATTAGGGTCCTATAATAATAGGATTCATAATTTTGAATTGACTATGATTAGTCTTGTAATATTGTACATACTTTTTCTTTTTGCAAAATGTTTTCCCATATTAAAAATAAAAAAATGTAAAGAGGGCGAAGTCCTAAATGAAAAATCAAAGGACTAATAAAAGAAAAATATAAAAACTAAAAATAAAAAGAGTATAAAGTATAAACCCCACCAAAAAGAGATAAAAAATAGATTTTGAAAGTGATGCAAGTTCAAATGCCACTACGTTTTACTTTACTTTTCAAAATAAGATTGCGTGTAGCTTGTCAAAAATGCCACAATCCATGATGGTCAAATAGTTTAATCTTGATTCATTCATGCTTTAAATTTCATGCTGATAGATAGAGAATAAAGATCTAGGAAAATTGTTTAATCTTGGCAGATCAGTAGTTAGGTAGAGAATAATAATGAGCTCAACAGTGTAATCTGAGCCATTGGAAAGTCATAAGGTTAGAATTATATAGTTTGCTTACAAAAGAAAAAGAAATAAAGGGTAAGCAAGCTCAAATGCACCCAATAAATGAAGAAAAAATGTTAGGGTAAATGATGGGTAGGCAGAAGCAATTTTCACAAGGCATGGAAAGCATCAATTGGTTTATTTCATATTACTAGCTTCCTTCCAAACTCGTTTACCCCTTGTAAAAATATCCCTTCCCCTTAATTTTACCTTTTCCCTTATATATTTTCTCCTTGATCCCGATTGAAAAGTCATTTCACCATACAACTTTGAGATCTAATATTTCTTCATCTATCTTGCCCTATAACATTTTCTCTATAATTTGTTGTTGTTATGTTTTCAAAGCCTTATTGACTCCATAGCCCAATGGAAAATGGAAAAGCACCTATTCCCATAAGTCACTAATTCCACCAACACAATCAAAATCAACCCAACTAAGCATACATAACTACCCTAAAATCCATTAAAATAAACAAAATTAAATCATATAGAGGGAGCCCTCTCTGAGTTTAGGAAGGCAAGATCCTAAGATCCAAATTAGGTTTGTAGTTTCCTCTAATATTTCATTTTAACACATTGAACAACCCCTGGAAATTTTGGAGTGCTAACAAAGTGGAAGGCATCCTATGCAGAGAGGTGATGCAAGTAACTCTGCCAAGGTACTGACCAGGCTCGTTGGGAGTGAAGTGATGCTTATGTTCCTGCGTGACTCGATCGAGCTACTATCCAGACCTGTTGGCAGTGGAGCAACACCAGAGATGAAACTAAGACTCTGATGACTATACTGCTTGTGCACCAATATACCCCTCATCCCCAATTGAAACAACTGTGATGGCTTGGCTTGGAATATGTGTCGACTGACCAAGGGCTTTGCAGATATTACATCTTACAATCAAGCAAGTGTGGAAACCAGGACAAACAAAGAATTGAACAATACTTCCAGAGGTGTTACACTTGCTTTTCACGAACACAGTCCATTCAGAGAGTTGTAGTTCTACCAGTGTGTTGCCAAGTGTTGTAGCGGCTACAACCACCCTCCAAAATTTTTCTTTAGCTACATTTTGGAGCATCCCTACCAACCATCATCAGTAACATGTGTTGCACTATCCAACACATCAGCTTCAATGGTTTCATAGAGTCTTGTCACCCTATGTATGCAAGCTTGTTCCACCCCCTTCACAGGCTACTTTCCGAACTTAGTGTCAATTACTAGTTGAGCATCTCCCTCTGGGAATTGGGCAATTCTAGAGGGGAACCATTCTTCCCTCCAAACATTGCACAAACCTAGCTGGAAACCCAACTAGGCTCCAGAATTGCGAAATTATTCATGATAGTCTTCCTCTAAAATATTGCGCAATTCATCCCAGGAAAGTTGCTCAGCTCAAAAATTGTGTAATTTTGGGTATCATTCACATGTTGCTCCTAGAAATTATACAATCCCTCTGGGACAGTCATCCCAACAACTAGCAAAAATTGTCCAAATCTAGCTAGGCAGCCTGTTGGGCTGAGAAATTGTGCAATATAGTCAGACAAGCTTCCTTGAGAAAATTGAGAGGTCTGACCCAGGACAACTGCTCACCTCAGAAATTGTACAATACAATTAGACAAGCTTCCTTGAGAAAATTGCTAGATCTAACATAGGACAACTGTTCAACCCGAAAATTGCGCAATCCTGGGAGACAGTCACCTGTCCCTCTTAGAAATTGTGCAAACCCTCTGGGACAGCCATCTTTGCTAAGCTCAGAAACTATGTAGATTTTCATCCCAGGCTCGTAGATTGATGCATGTTCCTTCAGGCTGACCAATTCCCTCAGAGACTGAGAAAAAATGATTCGCATGCATGGAATTTTTCTCCCAAGGCAGCATGCGAAGGCATCCCTCGATTCAAGGATCTATTTTTAGCAGCTGGACGTTACATGCAAGGATCATTTCATAAAACTCTCACACAGTGCCTCTTTTCATAGATTTGTGGCATGTGTGTCACAACCTCAATTTTATTAAAACTCATCAACTAGATGTTTCAGAGCTAATTCCTCACATCAACCTTGCATCTATGACATCCCACATTGCATCTAGGAGTCGTCGACACATTTAGCTAAGTTGTTTCGCGGTAAGCCCATTTTCATGTCTTGCACTACATTTCTGTCAATTCTTTGTGTTTTGCTTCATGTGAGTGTTGTCTTCTTGATTTTAGTGACCACTTGCTTTGATTTTGATGTATGTTAGCTTGTAGAAGCATGGTTTTAGTTTTCGTTTGCATCTCACTATTGTCGCATGCATGAAATTGTTTTTGCATGAACGATGGCCGCTGCGGAGACTCGCTTCACACACATGCATGTTTTCCCATTTTCTAAATAATGCAGTTGATGTTTTCATGCATAAGCATTCACTCTTGTTTCACTCATCTCATCATGCATTCATACTTTCCATGTTTTCAGTCACCCATCGTCCGGTCTAGGCTGCCTTAGCGCGGACCGTGCCTTGCCCAGCTAGCACTGTACATTTCCAGAAGAAAAGGCTCTACCTTCCCTCTATAAATTGCATAATTCTGGACCAAAGCTGACCTCCAGGAATTACTGCCCAATTCTTGGAGGCAGCGTCCTGCTGGCCCAAGAAACTACGCAATGCAGTTTGCTGGTTACATGTCACTGCTAATTGAAATTGCGCATAATGCAGTTTCAATCCTTAGCAGGCCTAGATGGACTGTGCATTGCACAGTCCCAGTAATCATTCAGCCTCCCGACAATCCAAAATATTCCTTGTACAGTTTTGGCAGTCAGTGTCTAGCCCCCCCAGTGAAAATTGCACAATCTTCACAAACAGCCACACAGGTATGTTGCATGTTAGTCCTCTAGTTTGTTTTTATTTTCAACTTACATATTGCTTGCCATGAGTGTTGCTATGTTTCCAAGTATCATAGGTGTTCATCTGCCTCTCAGCAGTACAGTTACAATGGCTTCCAGGAGAGAAGAGTTGAAGACACCATTCGAAACACAACTGGGATGTTGTCGATCAAGTGTCTATGAATTTTCCTATCTATGAATACATCAAGTTTTTCATGGACAAGGATATCAAGATGAAATGGAAACAATGTTACAACAACTAGTACCATCATCAGCAGCAGAGGGTAGCACACCTGCATGCGACAAATGCAAGAGGGAGGTTGTTGGCAGCATGGAGGCGGAGCAAAAGCTACAATTTCAAAGTTGATCCAATCATCACGAAATCAGGTTTGGAGATTGAGGCTATGAGGTGATGATGTGACAAGATGATCACACGTGGCCAAAGAAAGGAACATAGAAGGATTTGTAGGTCATGAAGTAGCAACTGAAGGAAGGACAAGAGTTGCACAGACGAGAGAGTGAGTTGCAGTAGGAATAGGTACAGCAGGGGGCGCAACATGCACAGATGGATGAAACTATTCCCACACAAGTTATAGATCCATCTCAGTAGCTACCACGGAGAAGACAAGGTGAGCAGTGTTGTTGATCACATGTAAGGGAATTCAGAAGCATGCATGTCATTATGTGCACACAAGCAATCCCACACATTTGGCACACTCACCGAGGCAAAGACAAGAAGCAAGTCTGACTGGAGTTGAACATGTATTACGACAAGTTGATGCCCACGACCAGCAGCAAATGCTTGGAGATCAACGGAGACACTGTGCAACATGATGTTGTCGGTCCGTCGCACCCAAGACAACCATGCACATGCTATTATATGAGTTGGATGGAGGAGCCATATCAGTGTACCCGGATGCAACGAAGGCAAGAGTTCTCTTTCACGAGGATGTCACCATTGAGCACATGGAAACCATTATGGATGGCCAATCTTGGCATCAGTTTGCCACCATCAACCATCACAAGGATGTCAAAGAGTTGGTCTCACCACAACAGTCTAAGTGTTAGTGATGTCTTGCATGGCTTGCTCAAGCCATTTTGTCTCACATGGGTACATGTGCATATTGTATGTAACATCTTGTCAAGTGGAAGTTCAAGTGTCGATAGTTGAATGTAACAGTCATAGAGTAGTTGAAGAGTCATGAGGGTAGATGGACAGTCACAAAGGGGAATGTCAAGGGTCACCCCACCCTTTGCTATAAGTAGTGTATGGGCTTTTGGTCAGCCAAGCTTCCAATAGGAATATCTTATACAAAGCTTTGATAGTATTGTAACAAGCCTTGGCTTCTCCACTTTGGAGAGCTAGTATATCTCTTTGGAGGAGCAGGCGGTAGTGACTGTAAGGTTCTGATGTCGGAACTAGTGGTTGGTCATGAATGTATTGTATGATTGGAACTTAAGCTTCTTAATATAACAGATCTAGCACATTTCATGCATATGTCGTATTGTATTTTAGCTATCTGTTTACTCTAAATGATATATGTATATGTTTTCTTACGCATGCATGTGTAGTTGTTTTTTGTATATTTATGTATGAATCTTACTAAAATCTTTTGTTGGTTTAACCATCACTTTGGATTGCTATCTAACTTGCATTCCATGTTGTGGTGCATCTTTGCTTGTGTGTTCCCTTCTTAACTCCATGCTATCATAGGTTTCCAAGGGTCGCACTCACCTCACCCTCTGTTTGTTGGAACCACTCATGCACCTTCCTTGACTTACTGCATATTTCACACTCTTGCTACCAATAGAGACATCTTACTTGCCTCTGTGTGAAACCACGGTCAAGGTGATATTGTAAGACCCACTATTGGGACTCCTATACCAAATGGTTTCAGGTCTAATTGAGACTTCTTACCAGGGGGATCCCCTAATATGTTGATGGGTCTAGCATCGTCAATAGAGTTGCAAGGGCTAGTTTCACCCTTGGTTATATATACCGCTCATTTGTACAGGCAAACAACTTTTCACCTTGGCTCCTCCCACATAGCCTTGAGAGTCTGTAATATTTTCTTTGATGAGTGAGCAATGGCTCCAACTCTCCACTACTAGGGCTAGTGATGTATAGTGTGCGAATGTGTCTTGGAACTTTCACTTACTTCAAAAGCATGTCATCGGCCAGCACGTTTTCACACATGTATTGTATTCTTCTGTAAGACTATTCTTTGGATGCTTGTAATGCATGTTGCTTTAACTTGTATTAAGATATTTGAACTATTTTGGTTGTTTTAGTGCATATGTTGTTGGAAATGTGTTGTCACAGTTGTTATTGTTGTCTCGCTTATGTTGACTACTCTGTCGAAGACTAGATGGACGCATTCTTGTAAACTTGTTATAACGACCATCATACCCATGTGGACTACTCCACTGGGTGTTGTACGTGCTATCTATTTGCCTTTGTGTATGTGATTGCTGCATCCATGTGGACTACTCCATGGAAGCTACATAGATCCTGTCATGTGGTGTGTCTCTACTTGAGTTGGGACTATTCTCTTTGGGCTTGAGACTCACTCTCACCGTTCCCCTCTACAGTGAAAGAACTTTGACACAAGTGACAATAAGCACTCACCAGGCACATGAACCTCATTGTTTGAAGACTAATTATAACACTCTCATGTACTGCTGACAAGCAAGAGCTAAGGCATATCTTTAAGATAATGGCAACCGTGCCATCATACAAGATGGTACTACTACACCAAACGATGTGAGGTTTAGTTGGGACTTCATACTGGGGAGATCCCCTAAATGTTGGCAGATCCAACACCATCAACACCTTGACATTTTATGTGGATAAAATATTCCTCACTTCAACGAAATTATTTACATCTATCAACAACAAATGAATAACTATGAAATGTGGTCTAATGCATTATGATATGTTCTTAATGTATTGAGCTATTCTAGATTATGCTTAAGCATTGTACTGGTATCTCTCAACATTGCCTATTCTTGGAATCATTTTATCTTCTATTACTTAATTGTCTATTTCTCCAACATTTTATTAGAGCTACTAGTTTAAATCACTAGCCTATTTCTTATGAGTCATTTGGAGGTTTTCATTTATATCACTCTTATTTAGTCATATCTATTTAATGATTAACTCTAGGATTTGACCTACAAACTATATATCAAGGATTAGATCTGCATATCAACATAATGTGTTCCAGGATAGAACCTACAATGACATTAAACAGAAATAATAAAGGAAGATGGAAAGAAGATGTAGATACATTTCAAAACAATCAGGCACTCTAGTAGTTTACAAAGACTACAATCCTAGATATGAAGGATGACCAATGGAATTTTTTCATCATTGAGGAGAAGGGTGAGGTATTAAGGGCCATTACCACATCAATTTTGATCAAGATTCACTTTCATACAAGTGGAATTGACTATCCTTTGTAGGTTTGGAGAAAGATAAAAATCTATTTGATAAGACTGACAAAATTCAAGTGATGCAAATTTAGGAAGAGTTAATTTATATTGATCCTCTTTCCTTTCAAAGATTTAAATACTCCTTTACTTATGTTAATTAAGTTCACTTGAAGTTGGGTGAATATGGAAAGTACATTCCAAAGAAAGATGATCATATCATTGAATGATCCTCTTAAACATGTAGAAACCTTATGAAGATTATGTCTGAAATTTCATGTTAGTTGGGATTCCATAAAATAGTGTGGTAGGGACTATAACTTTGATTCTTTTTGGTTTTCTAATTATTGTAGGAAATTTTCTTAATCAAGAGAAATTATAGCTCAAGAAATATGCCCACTTACTAAAAAGAAGAGGTCAAAAAGACTATAAACAGACCAATCATGTAGTCAAAATAAACTAATAAGTTTCATCGACTATAATTTAAATAAGAACCGTAATAATTATACTTCAACTACCAAAGGTAAAAGAAGGAAAACTACCACTATTGTAGAAAATTTGGATATACATAAGATTGCTAGAATTAGACTAAAGGTGAAAAGAAGGTAAGAAGCCTAAAAAGAAACACGTCCACTAGAAGAGTAACCAATGTTAATAGTATAATATTATAAATGGTAAGGTAGATAAATGCATCATTTCTCTTAGTACAATCCTATCAATCCTTGAATACTCGCACTTCACAAAGTGTTTGGATAGTCAAATCTAGTTGTACAAATAATATGGCTATATATGCTTCTATTCTTTCTTAATTTTGTGAAGATACTAAAAAAGTATGTGTATTACATGATTATGCACTTAGTTTTGCTAGTTTTGGAAATATTGAGTGTCGAAAGATTGTCATCAATAATGTGTATCATGTACCTAGCTTCATTTTTTGTATCTCAACTTACCCAAACTGCTGAAAACGTTGAATTCTAGCCAAATCGGTTTGTTATGAAGGATGTGAAGAATAATTCAGAATTTATTACTAAATGAATCCTTGATCCTAAGGATGAATTGTACAAGGTACATGGCCTTCCTCAAAAATATTCTTGATCGAAATCATTTATTTCCTAGACTGGTGATTAGAAAAAAATTTAGTATGAATGACTTGAACACTTAGACTTCTGAACCATGAAGCTCGTGGTGAAACATAACATGGTTATTTTACTACCTAAAATTACTCCACCTAATGGACAATTTGGAAAGATGTGTCCTTGGAAAGAAAGAACAAAATCCTTTTGAAACCAGGAAAGCATGGTGAGATAAGCATTAATGAAGCTTGTCCATAATGATAACTATTTCATGAATAAACCAATAGTAGCATGTGAGAATTATGCTTTATCGTTCAGTGATGAGTATTGGAGGTATATTTTGATATATTTATTGCAAATAAGAGTTGTCTTTGAAAATTTTAATAAATTTAGGGCGTTGGAATAAAGTCAATGTGGTCAATTTATAAAATGTTTGAGATCAAATAGTGCTGGTAAATATGTGGGTATAGTATTTGTAGATTGCTAGTTCTAGCATGATACCTCATCAAAATGGATTTGTATAAAAAAAAATGAAATTTGGTGGAAATGGATGTACATTTGCTTAAACTCAAATCTCTGTCAATTCACTTATGGGTAAAAGTTGTTTAATGCTCATATTATCTTATGAGCATTAGTCAAGCTAAAGTTATTTCTTATATGACCCCTATCAAGAAATGGAGTAGGTGAAAAACATTACTAAAACACCTTAAAATATTTTATGTACTATGTGGACACACATTTCAGACAATTGTATAGAGAAGTTGGATGTAAACAACCATGCTTTCATTATGATGGAATATTTTGAAGGGTTGAAGGAACATTGTGCTACATGCTATAAAAATTGTGCTTGTACTCCATCCAATTTGAGGGTGGCCTTGAAAAAGAATGTTATGCATAGTGTACCTACAGTTTTAGTAGTCGTCGATCTAATGAGCATGTTAAAATCCATGGTGGATCCTAGTATCTGCGGGACAAATGTTTATCGTGTGGCTGCATATACAGAATTAAGTCCAGTGTAAATTATTGCAATGATTCGAAATATTAGAATATTCTAAAATGAATATTACTTTAAATCTGAGGTTAGAAAGAGAAAAGAAATCAACAAAAACCCTGCAGCATATTTGTCGTCGAGTGCATGATCCAATACTGACTTTATTAATGACGGGATCCACAGTTTGTTTGCTCGAAATTTTAGGTGAAATATTTTTCTGGTTTGGAAGATGGAAGGTAGCAGGGATGGAATTTGAGGAGTAAATGACCAGGGATGGAATTTGACTGCCAAATTGTTCATGACAAAGGTGATTTGCTCTTCGATATAAATTTACAAATTTACAAAAAAAATAAAGATAAATATTTTGATTGTAAAATGAAAGATGGTTTTTTGGCATGTGGTGTTGATGAGCCATTGTATTGACTCATAGTATTGTAACAAAGCTTATTTACAAGTTAATAATATCCATGGTAAAGTGGAGATGAATATCCATGGTTATATCGTAAGTATTAATAGTTACACATTTATTATTTTAATTTATTTGGTAAAACAGATCTTAATTTATAGCTACTATTTATGCCTTATATATTTTAATGTGACAATTCTAAAAGATTTTGATTTTGGGCATGTCATATTGATGAGCCATACTATTGGCCCATGGTAATGTAAAAAAAAACATATTTGCGACTTAATAATATTTATGGTAAAGTGAGCGTAAATATATATTACTTTTATCCTTTTATTATTATTTAATTTAGCTTAAACGTAAATATTTACAACTTAGAAATTAAACATGTTAATATAAATTCAACATATTTAGCCCACATGTATACTTTCTTACATTACACCTACACATCCGTCTTATAAATTAAACATGTTAATAACAAATCAACATATTTATCCCACATGTATACTTTCTTACATTACACCTACACATCTCCCCTATATTGAAGAATCTCTCGAGTTGAAAACCTTCAACTCTATAAATCGGATATATCTCTAGTTGCAAACCTCTTTTTTTAGTGCAAAATTTGAGGAAAGGTTTGCACCCAGAGAAATTTGAATAGATCTAGAGTTAAAATTGATCTAGGCTAGTTTAATTATTCATTATAAATTATTAATTTTAATTTTATTTTATGTAATTTTACTGAGTCAAAATGTTTTTTCGTAGTAATTGTAATTAATAAATTTATTTTTAATATTTCTATTTATTTTTATTTTTAGATAACATAACATAATAGAAAGAACATTACAAAATATCTTCCATATTGAGTTGAAGAGTAGTAGGCTCAAAAATAATGTATGTGTGTGTGTGTGTGTGTGTGTGAAAGATGGTTTTTGGGCATGTGGTATTGATGAGTCATGATATTGGCTCATGGTATTGTAACAAAGCCTATTTACAAGTTAGTTTTTATGTGCTTATTAATAGAATTTAAATATGGTTATCAAATTATCTTTTTAATTTATATGGTAAAATGGATTTTAATTTATAGCTAATATTTATATCTTATATATTTTAATGTGATAGAGGGTTTAGACATATGTCAAAAATCATTATAGCTTTTTTTCTTTTAAATTTAATTAAAAATGTTATAAAATTAAATTCAAATAAAATATTTATAAAATGTTTTTGATTGTTGAAATGAGAGAATATTTTGGGCAATGGTATTGACCCATAATATTGTAACAAAAGCCTATTGACAAGTTAATAATACCTATGGTAAAAATGGGTGCGAATATCCATGGTTAAAAATATTGGTTATATTGTAAGTTTATTGTAAGTATTAAAATTTTTATATGTTTATTAATTAAATTTAAATATGGTTACAAAATCATTATTTTAATTTATAAGGTAAAATAGATCTTAACTTTTAGCTAGTTATGGTGTAAGGTGTTTCACTTTGAAATGAACTCTCCTCTAGTCCTTGTTGTCCTCGTTAAGCACCATCAGATTAGGTGTTAGACAATTAAAATGGTTCGCTTTGTTAATCTCATAACTAACTCCTTATAGCTCAACTGACTTGCTCATTAATATCATGACTGACTCACTCATTAATTTCAAAGACATGGCAATACCTCTGCAAACGAAAGGTTAATTGTCCATTTGGACTGAACAAGGGTTCGAGCCACCTTACTTTAGTATGCAAATACTTGATCCAAAGGAGAAATTGATGGAAAAGTCACTTGCAGTGCTGAGATTGAAGAGATGTTGTGAACGGCACGTTAGTTTCCCTCCCACCGGAAGAGAAAGTCAAGTTGTTCACAAACCCTAGGCTGGCAGAAACTTTTAGGCAAGAAGAGACCATGTGGCTAGCTAGAGAGAAGATGCTAGGAAATATCGAATGGTAGACCATAACAACTTCACTCTGAATTCACAGAGCCATATTTTGATTCGATTTTTCTGAACTCACTTAACTGATAGAGTAATGTTTTCTTTACTGACTAATTACATTTCCAAGAATAGAACAACCTAAACACAATTACCTAATGTGAGGTTATTATGGCCTTCAGACGAGCTTTTCTCTCTTTCTTTTGTAGGAAACAAATGCCCTTCATATTTCTTCTACAGGTATGAAAAGTGGCTGCATGTTTTGATCAAATGGAATGCCAGAACAATGGAATTGTTCCTGTGTAACTATTGCTCCTTGGTTAAAGACGTTAAAACAGTAATTGTGGCACTCCGAATCAGGAATCCTTCCCCAGAAATTTATCATGCTATGATCAAATCCATCAAGGTTGTAGGATATGATTCCCTGATGCAGTCCATGTACGTTGTTGAGGACAAAGTGCTTCGAATGTTGAATCTTCTTTCCATTTTTCAGAAACTCTCACAGCTCTTGGAACTTCATTCAATTCCTAAAATAAACAATCCACTTCTCTCTTTTTGTATATATGAGATTACTAGTAATTTCTCCATAGGTTATCAAATGGATTCGAGGGATTTTCATGAGATTTCTGGAAATTTATATACAAGTTATCAAATGGTTTATTTGCAAGAGACTCAAGGAATGTTGCAAAGTCATAAAGAACACATATGTTGCAATAGGGCTTCTATTCCCAAACTTGATGCAACAAAAATTGAAACAGACAGTAAAATTATAGCTCAAGTAGAAGAAATTAAAGAATCTGTGTTGGCAGTATAGCAACAGTTGGCTCTACTTTGGCCATGTTTTTTACTAGTCATGAGATAAGCCATAGATCTTTGTTATCTTTTAAAAATGGTATTAAACCTGAAATCAATTCTAGAATCAGGTGTTACGGCTCCTCCACTTCTCTAACATTTTCTTGGTAGTACTAGTTTAAAATTTACCAAGTTAAAAATAAATATCTTTAGGACTACTTCATACATTAAAATGTCTTAGGTTGGAAAAAAAAAAAAAAAAATCTAAGTAACTGGGATGAAAATTTTCCCTCGATATGCATTTTGAACTCAAGGTTGATGCCCACTGATGAAAGATTCATTTTTTTGATCGAAATCAAATCAGAATGCCCATACTTTCTCAATTCCAGATTGTTGCATAAATATAGGAAACCATAAGTTGGATATCAAGGCCTGCAAATAATTCAAAAATAATTGATGGCTCCAATCAAGTATTAATACATCCATGAGTAGAGGTTATCGAGCTCATAGTTTCTGATTAAAAATGTCAAGGCATGCATGACCTAAATGTAAAAGAAAAAATATAACTCATTGTTCCAACTGAATATGCATTCATCTCACCTTTTGATTTCACTATGTTTTATATTAATATCTTGAACAAATTTAATATTTTTCTAAGCAATGCTTAGAATATCATGGAAATTAATCAATGTTATATTATTATCTTAAGTCTTAATCTAAATTTAAATATTTTAAAGAGTAGTTCTTTTATCTTTTAATTTCATGTATTAGTTCTTTTATATTAAAAGATAAAAATGAGATCCCTTGCATTATTTAACAAATCTATTAAAATAAATTTTACTATAATTATTTATTTTCATTCAATTTAATTTCCAATTAAAACAACATGAGAACATTCATTCCACTGTAAAAACACCCTGCAATCAATAGTTGTTGACATGGTGGAGAATCTATTTAACATATCAATCCATGCTTTTATAGAAAAGAAAACTTCCAAGATGAACATTATGGGTATTTTCCATATCTCAAGCATAAGGTGTTACATTTTTTGATCTTAGTAAATGGTATAAAGTAGAAGTTTTTTTCTTTTTCTTTTTTCTTTTTATTTTTTTTGGGTTTTACTTAAATCTCTTTTAAGTGGTTCGAAGATTTTGGCTACCTAAATCTCTTTTAAGTGGTTGGAATATTTTGGCTACCTTATCATTATGTGTAGTGTGTTTTCTAATAAGATATTGATTCCAAATTCCGTGTAGTGTATTTTCTAATAAAACACTGATCCCAAATTCCATTATACATGAATGTTTTTTTTTCCATTAAAAATTATTAAGCTGTTAGTGCAATGTTTTTTTCCATTACAAAGGCTTAAGATGTTAGTGCAATGTTTTTTCCATTAAAAAGGCTTAATATGTTGGTGCAATGAGATTTATTTAAGTTAATGTAAAAATTCAATAGGTCTAGAATGATTTTTTATTTATTTATTGACCTATTTTTCCTAGACACAAATTTTTATTAGATAATGGACAAATTTACAGATTTTTTTTCTCACTTTATACTGATTTCATCTTATCGGTTGTCAAGAATCTTGTGCACTTGATGTTGCATATCTATTTTTGACAAGAAAATTGGTGTTTGATGATGCATATCTATTTTGGAGAAGAAAATTGGTGTTGGCCGACCAATAATTTTGGTGGAGGATTCTGAAAATAATTCTGGTGGAATATTCTGCTATGAATACCGATAAGATCAAAATTTATGGAGCTCGTGTATGGGTAGATCGATGGCAAAAGTAGCATAGATTGAGACAGTAGAGAAAGATAAAATGAGGATGAAGGCACGAATATTATTTCTAAACAAATAGTTAATTTATAATTTCCAAAAGAGTTGTTTGTTGATTTTGGAATACTTTCCATTGAGCATGCTATTTTTGATGGAATTGAATGGAGCTCTTGTAACTAGGGGAGAAACTGCTTCAAATTTGTACACCCTAAAATCAGTTAACCTTGCAAACTAATTGAGGAAATCATGATCAGGGAGGACAAGTTAATTCACTTTTTAGGAGTTGAGTTGGGATAAACTTGTATTATAGTCTTGAGAGTAGAAAAATAATTATATAACATCAATGAACATAATTCAAATGGAGATTAAATCATGATCGAGGAGGACAAGTTAATTCACTTTTCATGAGTTGAGGTGGGATAAGCTTGTACTATAGTCCTAAGAGTAGAAAAGTAATTATATAACATCAATGAACACAAATTCAAGAGTTGAGTTTGGATAAGCTTATACTATAGTCCTGAGAGTAGCAAAGTAATTATATAATGTCAATGAACACAATTCAGAGGGAAAACAAGCAACAAAGCCAAGTGCAGATACATTGAGTGATTGAGCTGAAAATTCTTACCTTAGCAATTAAGATGAAAATTCTAAGTAACATACATGATCACTCCAAATAAAGGTGTTTCCACTCTAGAGAAATGATGTTCAACTTACACATAAGTTTCTAGCAATTAAACCAGTAGTCGCCAATTTCGGCAATTACAGTAGTTTCATTTGATAGCATGCCCTGCAACCAACCAATTTTGACCAGTGACTATCAACAATAATGTTACTGTAAATGTATCTGTAAGGGTAAAGCCAACCAAAAGACAATTTTCTGAGTATTGTTATTTCAGAATATGGGTAGATTCTTTGAGGCCTTGCCTGAATATGTTTGAATAGAATATTTATCGTCAAGGACTCATATGCTGCACTTTTTAGGGGAACATCTTCGGGTACAAAAATACGTTGATAATTCTTTGTAAGCCCATTTTCCATAGTCACCATGTTACACTGCATGAGTATGGTTTTCTTCTTTTTCAAAAGCAATGAATATCCCATTGAAGTATAATTATTAAAAAGAGGCCCTCCAAATAAATATGCATCTGCATACTCAACTATTTCAACACGTAATGCAATACTTGTTGCGCCCCAATAAGGCCCTATGAAATGAGGGTGTCTCTAGAAAAATGCAATACTTGGTGCACCCCAGTAACTCCCTATGATTTGAGGGAGTGTTTCTATAACTTATCCCTTAGAAGATGGCATTACAACCACATCATAACCCAATGCATATGGCAATTCCAGAAATAAATTCAAATAATGGCTAAGTCAATAAAACACCAATGCAAACAAAAGTGAAATTCACCAGAGAATTGTTTAGTGAGCAAAAAATTGGACCAAAACCTATAATGTAAACAAATTAAGAAAACTCAAGAACAATACAATTTATTTTGCAAGAAATGGTTTGTCCGACACCCTAGATATGAATGCATCAATATATTCTTATAAGTTGTTTTTGGAATTAAAATGTGAGAAAGTGAAATGTCTAAAGTGTCTCATGAACAACTATCGTATGAGAAAAGTTATGAAAACGGCTCATAACATTATAAATAATTAAAAAATCTTACATTCTTAAAATCATAACTATATAACTTACTTTGTCAAAATCAGTATGAATGTTAAAATCCAACTTCCCAAAATACCAAAATTATTCAGATGTTAGCATTGGAAAAAGGAGATCAAAATCATTTGTCACTATTAGTCCTCTCAGAATTTAGAAAGTTATTTTACAACAAATAGTAAATAAGATAAAAATTATCTACTCAAAGAACTAGAATGCAAATTTCATAAATTAGTACAATTGAAAAATCACTACTGGAACCTGGACCTGAAACCATAGGAAGGCATGACTTTGCAACTCGAAGGGATGCTTTCTCTACTTGATCAACTTACACCCTCTATTTATTCCCATAAGCACCACAACTAGCAACAATTTACTCCAATTGAATCAAAGGCAATTTTATACTCCACATCACAATCATAAGCATCAGGATCTTGCTTGCCACTAAGGTTGAACTCTAGATCACGGTCTCAAAGTTGAAGCTCACCGCAAAGGTCAGACTCTGAAAATCCTCTATCATGCTACAAGAAGAATATCCCTAACATGTGCAAATATCCCTAATGGTCTTCCTTTGTTGATATCTCTAAGAACTCCCATGAGGCCCATAAAGTGTCTTAAAGTGGATTAGATACCACTATTATGAACCAAATACAAAATCCGGACTGTAATTGAAAATCTGGCCCTTACCTACCCTTAATTGAAAACATGAAATTGGGGCTACAACATATCGTTACCCAAAGAACCAAGCCTTTAATTGTGCTAATGGAGACATGTATAAATGGAAATTCCTTTGCAAATTACTCACATATAAATTTGATCTAGAACCATTACCATATGAGGGTGAATGGTTCAGTCTAGCTGAGGTGATGAAAGGAAAAGGTATGGTCTAGGATGCAATTGTGAATGAAAATAAGTTCTTGGATTGAGCACGTTTTTTTTTGTAAACTTGGAAGTTCTCTATTTCTTTCTATTTTCAAACGAACTTTTCACAACCATTTACTACTGCAGGTGGTTTACCTGCCCGAAGGAAACTAGGTATCCACCTATCAGCTATAAATCCAGTCCAAAATTTAAATAGGGTCATTACTATCCATCTAGTAGCATTGTATTGACTATCTATTCTACTGTATTTCCTTATCAAAATAAACATAATTATGATGTTCATAAAAAAAAGAATTTGAATTAAAATAGGTCACTTTGTCACTCCTCATCAGAGGATGTTACTAGTGCAGGTGTTGTTGCACTGGTTCCTGGCATCTCGCTTCGCTGTTGTATTCTCCACTTCAGGTCTATCAGTGTTTGTTCAATTCTACCCAGTGCTAGATTATTTCTGTATGTCCGGATCTGGATTTCCGCTATCTCCTAGAGTAGTTCTGCACGGACTAGTTCCTTTTCTTTGTTCTAATTATGTGCCTCTGTTTCTTCTCCCTCAGCATGTTCCTGGTGAGGGGTCATAGCCTGAGCCACCACGTTCTTCATAACCCAGTATTGTTGTATGGTTTTCTTGAATAGTGAGTGCCTCCCTCGAGTGGACCCTAGGTTTGCTACCATGCTTACCCATTCATCCATGGCGATATCTCAGTATTTGAGATTGGCATTTAGATCTCTCTCCCAACTCATAATCTGAGCTCTTACCTCTGGTAGGCTTCCTTCCATGTAGGCATCAATGATTTTCTTCATGTGTTCCCCCTCAAGTTTCCTGCCTTTTTTTTTGGTTGTCCACTTGTTCCCTCTTCCTCCTTAGTTCCTCTATTTCCTCTTATGGGGTCCATTTTGCTCCCTATTTGATTGCTTCTTTCTAGCATCTGGTGTGCTTTGTCTTGTTCTGAGTTCTTTCCCCAGTGTATTGGATTACCTGTCACAAAATCGATGCATTCATTAGTTTTATGGTTTTGATTTAGTTCAAATTCCCAATTGCTCTTTTAATTTCTGTTTTTTGTGTCTTCTACCTTCTGGTTTCTGTCTAGGTTTGGTGTACCTTCTACCTTCTTATTTCCAGGCAGTTTGGGTGTTGATATTGTCATTTTTTGTCCCAGGGTCAAGTTTCTCCTTGGGTTTCTTCCCTTAACCCCCACCTGTAGCTTCCTACACCCTTCTATTCCCTTCTCCTCAGCCCCTCTTTTTTCTCCTCAGATGGGGTCAGTTTTTTTTCTTTTCCCAACTTTCCTGAGTTTTCTTAGGTATATCTACAGGGTTCCTGGTGCAGCTTCTCCTCCCTTCCCCCCTATGATGCCTGAATGCCTGCATTCCTTTAGTCCTCAGGCTTTTCCCTTCCTTGGTTTCTTCCCTAATAGCTATTGTCTCACTCCCGTCCATTATTATGAGCCTGGCCTGGATCAAGAACCTTCTGGGGATACTGTTGGTTGATTTCATAGGCTATCTCTCTCCCTTCCTAGTTGTTAGCTCGTGCCTCCTTTTTTCTTTGTACAGGAATTTCCTATGGTCTACAGGGGTGGTGTCTAAATTTCTAGGGATTTTGGAGGTTTTTCCCTTGTTTTCACCGTTCTTAAACCATGAGCTATGCTGATTATCTATCTTCCTACGACAAAGACTCACAAAGCTTTCAGAGTAGGGGGTGAAGGGGCTACATACCTGCTTACAGTGCGACTTCTTCTTCCTTATGTTGACTGCATCTTCTCTTTGCTGCCTCTTCCCTTCTCGCCACCTTTCCTCGTTTTCGTCTACATGAAAAGTGATGTTTGTGTGTTTACTTTGGTTATAATCTCTCTCTTGCTCCAACCCTTACCCCTTACTGGCATCTGGCTGTCATGGCTACCGGCACAAATCCCTTCGAGCCTGTCTCGAGGTGCTGCCCTCTTGTCCTTTCCCTTGTTGTCCTTCATTAATTCCCACCTTCTCCTTGCTGCTCTTGTCGTGCCACTTCTGACCTCATTTTGCCACTTGGTGACTTTCCTCTACCCAACTCTATGTTCTCTGTCCTACCCTCCTCTCTATCATTTTGATTCTTCCTCTACCCCGTACTCTTGGGGTGCATACCTTCCCTGCTCAGTTCCGTCAGCTGCCTAATTACCTGTATTCTCACTTCATTCCCTGCATTTGTCCTTTCCTCCATCTGTCCTCTTCCCTCTCCTTCCTGCTCTCTCTTCCATGAACTCTCTAGATTTCCTCTCCTGTTCGTATTTCCTTCTTTATCCTTTTTGCGTAGTTGTCTCAGTTTTTCCATTTCCTCATTCTAGCTTAGCTCGACCTCTCTTTCATCTAGCGGCCTTCCTTTATTTCGACTTCTCCAATTCACTGGGCGGTCTGTTGGTTCATTTCCCTTCCTTCTCACTTCGGTGGGAAGGATGTAGGCTACCTTTTGCAATAGATTGCTTATTTTCTCCACTAACTAGGTCGTTCTCCAACTTCTACTTATTTTATCCATTGAAGTGCCATTCTGTACTTCTCCCTTATGGCTATCTCTAGTCCTATATTTAATGCATGAAGCTCTTCTTTGTTTTTGGTTGCGTTTCCATAATCCATCACATAAATTCTAAGTGTCTTTCCTCTGTCGTCTCTAAAGACTCGTACTATCCCTGCCTCTCCTGTGTTGCCCTTCACTGCCCCATAGAAATTCAGCTTGATGAAGCCCTATTGGGGGTTAGTATAGTAGTTTCTGTACTCCATTCCATTATCATGGTGTTTGCCTGTTGTCACAATCATCATGCTTGAATTTAGTTGCAGGCAAGCCATTATTCTTGCCTCTATTTGGTCTGCTTTCTAATCTTCCTCATACCACTTCTCTGTCAGAATGGTCTCCCTTATCCATATCTCGTCCTTTGCTCTACCATCCTCCTTAAAGATCAGACGATTTCTCTCTTTCCAAATTTTCCACAAAATGAATCCTAATGGAAGTTTCCAAGCTCTGTTTAGGATTTTATTTTGGTAAGGTTTGTTCTGCTATTTTTCTATTGTTATTTTTATATTGTTTATCTCTCTGTCGGTGATTTCAAAAAGTTCCTGGTGTTGTCTCCACAGGTTGCTGCTAACGTTGCAGGCGTTAGTTATGTGCTCCATGGTTTCTTCTTGTTCTTGGCAGAGAGCGCATCGTGAAGGGCCTTGTGTTCCTTTTTTCCTTCGCTGGTCCCAAGTTAAGGCTCGCCAGTGGCACAGGATCCAGGTGAAAAAGGCTACCTTCAGCCAAGTTTTGGTTTTCCAAATATTGTCCCATTTTTTTGTTTCTGGGTTTCTACTGTATCCTTCCTTTAGATGGTATCCTTAAGCTATTGTGAAAATTCCTTTAATTCTCTTTCCCCATCTTATAGTATCCATCCCTGCTTTGGAAGCAATTTTGCTTGTTTCCATTTCTTTATCATATATTTCCCATTAAACTGTTTCTAGTGTGTCTAGCCAGTTCTTCTTTTTTTTCCACCTTCTCCAACATCCATTCATTTCCAGGCTCCAGTAATTTCGTGCTACACCCCTCTCTGTTTGAGTGGTGAACTAGTGTATTTCTTGAAGTTGGTGTAGTTGGTTGAGTTTGCCTCTCTTTTGCCAAGCTTCTTCCCAGAAGTTTATTTTGTCCCCCTCTCTTATTTCCCAAAAATTGTTCTCTCTCATAAAATCTCTGTTGGCTCTTGCCAAATTCCATATTGTTGAGCCTTCTTTTTTTGTTTGGCTTCTAAGCTTTCCTTCTGGAGACCTGGGCATCTCATATTTTCTTTCCCATAGATTTTTCCATAGGTCTTTGCCTCCCTTTATCCATCGCCACCAAAGCTTTGCTCCCATTACCTGGTTCAGGGTATATGGGTCTCTTAATCCTAGACTTCCTTCTGTTAAGGGTTTTCTTAGCCACTTCTAGGGTAGAAGCGCCCACTTTTTTATTTTGCTCATCCCTTGCCATAGAAATTTTTTAAACATCTCTACCATTTTTTGACATATTGTTTTGGGTGTAGCTTGGCTAGTCAATTGATAGATCAGTAGGGATTGGAGTACCGATTTGAGAAAAATTATATGGCTCAGAGTGTTTAAGGCCCTGAAGGTCCAATTTTCCATTTTCTTTTACAACTTCTTCATCAGGATTCCCGAGTTATCAATTTTGTTTTGCTTATCATTTAGCTGGATGCCTAAGTACTTGGTAGGGAATTCACCGATTCTAAATCCCATGGTTCTTGCAAGGAACACTTGGGAGGCATTTTGGGTGTTGAAGAAATAAATTTCCGATTTTTCTTTACTTACCTCTATTCTTGAGGCCCTTGTGATTTTTTTAAGAATTTCCATTACTTTTTTTCCTTTTTTGAGCATTTCCTGTCCATATAACATCACAAAATCGACAAACTATTGGTGAGTTAGAGGTAGGTCATTTCCCCATAGTCTTAATCCTTTTAGTTGTTTGCTATTAACTTTTGCTTTTATAAGTCTTCCAAGTCCATCCGCTGCGAGGATGAATAGGAAAAGAGATAGTGGGTCTCCTTGACTGAGTCTTCTGGATGGGTTGAAGGCTTCTGTTGGTGATCCATTTAATAGAATTGACATTACGAGTGTCCTGATCATTGACATTACCCAGTTAATCCATCTGTCATCAAAGCTGTAAGCCTTGAGAATATGTTGCAAGTATTTCTAGCGTAATTTGTCATAAGCTTTTGTGAGGTCGATTTTTATCATCATTCCTTTGGTTTTATAGTTCTTCAGGGAGTGAATTGCTTCTTGTGCTACTATTCTTCCATCTATTATTTGTCTGCCTTTTATGAACCCCGTCTGTTCCGGTGCTATCAGCTCTAATAGTATTGGTATGAGTCGATTCACCATGATTGTGGCTAGAATTTTATATATCACATTGAAGAGTGCTATCGAATGGAAACCTTGGGGCTCTTCTATTTTGTTGTCTTTGGGATCAGAGCTAGGAAGGTGGCATTCAAGGTTGGGTGCATTCTTTTGGTGCATCGGGACTCTTCGACAACATTCACTATGTCCTGGCTCATGAAGCTCCATGTGGCTTGATAGAATTCCGAGGTAAATCCACCTGGTCCAACTGCTTTGTTCTTTGCCATCCCCTTTACTACCTCTTCCACCTCTGCTTCCTTTATGACCCTTAGGAGGGCCAAATTCTATTGTCTATTTACTATTTTGGGGATGTTTTGACTTATTTTGACAATGTCATCCTCCCTGCTGATGTTGGGTTCTGTCATGATTTCTTTGAAGTGTTGCACTATCAGATTCTCCAATTCTCCTTTCTGGGTTAACCTGTTTCCTTGCTTATCTTTTAGGGAGAATATTCAATTTTGATGGCGGTGTTGTATCATTGCCTTATGGAATAATTGCTTATTTCTTTCTCCTTCTTTTAACCATTGGATTCTGGATTTTTGTTTCCATAAGATTTCCTCTTGTTTTCTTCTTTCCTCTATTTTATTTAGCACCACTCTTTCTTCTTCAGCTAACTCTTCACTTCTTCCTTTGTCTATGATTTTATGTTGTATTTTCTCCATTGATATCTACAATTTTTCCTTCTCCTTGTTAATATTCCAAAATTCTTCTCTATTCCACTTTTTAATCTTTCCTTTTAGAACTTTTAATCTTAGTTGAAGAGTGTGCACTTTATTTCTTCCTTCCATCCATGTCTCATTTTCCTTCCACCAGGTCTTTATTTTTTCTATAAAGTTGGGATCTCTCAGCTAGAATGCCTCGATTTTGAAGGGTCTATTTTGGTTCTGCTAGTTCAAAGCTATCTCTAGTTTAATGGGCCAGTGGTCTGACCCTAGACACAGGAGGATTGTTGCTTCATAGAAAATATCCTTTCCTAAGAGTTGTTCTATTGCAAGAAATCTATCTAACCTAGAAGCTATTTTTTTCTCCCTCCTCACCGATTGTTCCAGGTGTATTTCCCATTTATAGTTGGGTTATCTATCATTTTCAGTTCCGCTTGAAGGTCCCTGAGTCTCTCCATTTCTAGCTCTTCTCTTTGCAATCCACCTTCCTTCTCGTCTTTTGATGCAGTCGTCTTGAAGTACCCTACTATCAACCACAATTTTTCTTTATGTAGGTTACCTAACTGTTGCAGCTGGAGGAGGAAGCTTCCATTTTCCATTGGAGTATGTGGTCCATAAACTGCTGAGACTAGAAACCAGTCGATGTTTCCTATCAATCAAAACTTCCCCGTGAGAATCCTTTTCATTCCTATATAATAGTCAGCTGTGATTTCTTTTGAGTTCCGTAAAATTGCAATACCTCCCGCGCTTCCATTTGCATCTATGGTCATGCATTCATATTTTGGTTTGATTTTGTTTGATATTTCCTCCATTTTCCTCCCTGGGATTTTTGTTTCCTGTAACAACATTATTTAGGTTTTTTCTCTTCTTAGCCTTTCCTCTAAGTGCCTCTATTTTCCTTGGCTATTTAGGCCCCTTATATTCCAGGATGTGATTATCATGAGGTGGTTGGGTTGGATTGGTGGAATACCGCCGAGAGCGGAACTTCAACTACTCTACCAATATCACTAGCATTTCACCCATGAGTTGTATCGATTCTTGTAAATTCCTCCTTCCTCTTATTTTCCCTCCTTTTGTTTTGTTTTGAAGGTCCTAAGTATTCTCCTATTGGAGGCCTAGCTGTTCTACCATTCCTAGCTTTCCCTTGCCCTGTTTTACTTGGTATTGTTGGAAGGTTTATCTATATATCGTTTTTATGCTCTTCTGGGATGAATCTTTCATCCAGGTGTTTCCATTCCTCCAGGAGTTTCCTTAATACTTCTTCTTCTTAACTCAATTCCTCTCCCCTGCTTATATCAATTTCCATTACAACATTTTCCATTTTCTCCCCCATTTCCTTGTCCTCCTTTCCCGATGGTTTGCCTTGGGCTTTTCGCTTGATGTGTGATGTACCTTGACTTGTGTTGTTTTCTTTTTTCTTTTCACCTTGGTAATCCATTGTTTGAGTCTCATTTTCTTCCTCTTCTTCTTGAAGGATTTCAAAGCTATTTTTATAACTTGGCTTGATTTGTTGTTCTTTCATTGTTTCTCTAGGGTTTTCCTTTGTGTGTCTTCTTTTATTTTAACCTCCTGAAACCCTTCTTTGTCTTCTTGATTTTTCCTCTGTGGTTTGTTTCTTCTCTCCTCTTCTTCTATATTGAGTAGGCATTCCTTGAACAGGTGGCCATACTCATGACATCTTCTGCATTTGGAAGGAATGTGCTCGTAATCCAGGATTTGTTGCCATACCTTCTCACGGTAGTTTAACTTGATTGTGTCTAGAATCAGGTCGGCTTGTTCATGTAGACACAGATTCTTGCATATGAGGTGTATCTTCCCTTTTTTGCAGTTTTTTCTATTTTAACGAAGCTTCCTATAGTGTTTCCTATTCCTTCTAGGATTTCTAGATCCCAGAAGTCCATTAGAAGTCCAAATAGTCTTACCCATGCTAGTGTTGCTAAGAATTTTTCCTTCTGGATTATAACATTCTTCCCAATATCTCATAAACAATCCTGCATTATAATGGAAATATGGACCATTTTCAAACACTTTTTCTTTATCTTGCAGGTTCGAGAATATTACCGTAAAGAAACCTCATGCTCCTAGCTTCAATTCAATGTGGCCTCGGGGTTGCCATTTTTGTTGGATCCATCTTGTGAGGTTCTTTTCAGCCGGCCATACTTCGATGAATTTCCATATTAGTGGATGATACTTCATGTAGCTTCTGTATCGCTCCAGTTTATTCATTTGGATGATAAACCTTGGTTTCTCCATGGCGCATGGTAAACACCTTCCTCAACTACCTGCCTACCCTCTTGCTCCCAGAACAGGTCCCAGTTTTATTGTTTCTTCGACCTAGTTGTTGTTGTTGTATCCTTCCTCTGCCACTGCATCTTGATAGGAGGGTATCTCTCCCCCCCTTCCGTCCTCTCTCATTGTTGTTAGATCTCGGTACCAGTGTCTGTCGCCTACTGTAACTCTTGCAGCTTTTCAGTGCCACCTAGCTCATGGCCACTTGGATTTAGCACTTACTAAGGAAGTTTCATATGCATTGTTTGATTCTATTACATTTAACATTAATAATATTTTTTCGTCGAAATTTGGCTATAGTTAGATCACATAACATGTCACATCATTTTTCATCTATACTTTTCCTCCACATGCTCTACCGACTTTTGACATTTCCTTTGCAACATATAGTGCAAATGGTAGTACTTTTATGTTATATATCTTAAACTATAGCTAGTACTTTTATGTTATATATTATAATGTGATGTGTATATTATGATTTTATTTTATCTAGAAAGTTATTTGTAATTTTATTAATAAAAACAAAATTGCAATATAACAAATTGAATTTTATTATTTATTTTGTAATTTTACTAATAAAAACAAAATTGCAATATAACAAATCAAATTTTATTTTTTTTATTATTTTAACTTTTTACAGACACTACAACATCTCCAACATATTGGGTTTTATATTATTTTTAACCCTTTACTATTATTTAACTGAGATGACATGTAAATGTTTACAAATCCTTTACTTCTTAAACATATTAATATAAATTCAACATATTTAGCCAACATGTAAAAGTGTTTACATATTTTACTTACAAATCAATTATAAAATGGTCAAAGCATTTAGAGAGA
>APFE030203395.1:166942-180773 GCA_000404065.3 Pinus taeda
CAAATCTTCCCTCAGTATTTGTTGCTCATAATGATGAAGTGAGCAAAATTTGGCATGAGCGATTTGGTCACTTAAACTATCGCTCCCTTCAGCATCTATGTAAAGAAAATATGGTCACAGGTCTTCCTATGGTATCTTGCAGAGATGGTGTTTGTTCCGGATGTGTACTCGGAAAACATCATCGGGATAGTTTTGAAAAATGTGCCTTTTGGCACGCCTCGCCCCTTTACAGCTTGTGCATAGTGATTTGTGCCACTTCCAGTTGTTTCATTCTCTGGCTACAAGTATTTCTTAACTTTCATTGATGATTTCTCCAGACGTACTTGGGTATACTTCTTAAAACTCAAGAGTGAAGTATTTAACATGTTTTTGGCCTTTAAGGCCTTTGTTGAAAAACAATCTGGACATCAAATTCTTAAGCTAAGATCTAATATTGGTGGAGAAAATGTTAACAACAAATATATCAACTTTTACACTGAGAATGGAATTCAAATGCACCATATTGTTCCATATACTCCACAACAAAATGGTGTAGCTGAAAGGAAGAATCACACCTTAAAGGAAATCGCTAATTGTACGCTTCAATCTAAAGGACTTAGTCTTAATTTTTGGGTCGAAGCAATTAACTGTGCAAATTAGATAATAAGTCACACTCCTACTAAGGTTTTAAAGAATATCACTCCAGAAGAAGCATGGAACTCAATTAAACCAGATGTAAGTCACTTTCATGTTTTTGGAAGTGAAGCATGGGCCCATATTCCAGATGAGAAACATAAAGCTTTAGAACCTAAGAGTGAAAAAAGTATTTTTCTTGGATATTATGAAGATATCAAAGGATATAGACTTATTCCACTTAAGTCCAAAAATGTTATCATTAAAAGAGATGTAAAGTTTGCTGAAAATATATCGGCCTACAAGCCTAGTTCGGGGGATGTGAAACCTCTCTCTATCTCTTCTACTTTTGAAAATATTTCTTCTTCAGATGATGAAAGTGAGGATGCCAATCCTCCCCTACCTTCTCAGGATCCTTCAGCTCTTCAGATTCCAAAATGGGTCCATGCTACTCGGGATGCAATAGGCATTCTTGCCGGTGATCCTATAGATCAGCGACGTACACGTTCTCAGTTCGATAGAGCCTCTTCTTTATTGGCTCAAGCTTCAGCGAATTATGATCCAAACACCTTTGTAGAAGCTTCAGGCCATCCAGATTGGGACGCAGCTATGAATGAAGAATATCGTTCATTATTGGCAAATGATACATGGGATCTTTTTCCTCTACCAAAGGGACGAAAACTTGTTAGATGCAAATGGGTTTACAGAACCAAGTATGGACCAGATGGGGAAGTTGATAAACATAAAGCTCGTCTTGTTGCTAGGGGTTTTTCACAAATTGAAGGCATTGACTATACTGAAACCTTCTCCCCTGTTGCCAAAATGAACTCTATCTGCCTTGTTCTTTCCCTTGTTGCCTCTTTCAAATGGGAAGTCCATCATATGGATGTTAAATCTACCTTCTTGCATGGGGACTTGCATGAAGAAATCTATATGGAACAACTTACTGGCTTTATACAAACAAACTCTAGCCTTGTATGTCGGCTTAAGAAATCCCTTTATGGTCTCAAGAAAGCTCCTTGGCCTTGGTATGCCAAAATGGATAGCTTTCTTTTAGAAACTAGATTTTCTAGGTGTCATTCTGACAATACTGTCTACACCAAGAAAATGGGCAATTCTCTTATCATTATTGTTCTTTATGTTGATGATCTTATCCTCACTGGTATTGATCCCATCCTTATAAACCATGTGAAGTCCGGCCTTAAAAAGAAGTTTGAAATGACAGAATTAGGACACTTGCATTATTTTCTTGGTCTTCAAGTCTTGCAATCCAAGGAAGGTATTTCCCTTTCCCAGTCCAAGTATGCCTATGATCTTCTACACCATTTTCACATGGAAGATTGTAAACCATCCCCTTCTCCCTTTCAGTCTGGAGCCAAAATTTCAGTCACTTGTACTTCCCCTGAAGTTGATGCTACCTTATACCGTCAACTTGTAGGAAAACTTTTGTATCTGACCCATACTCTTCCTGACCTTTCCTTTGATGTTGGCCTTATTGCTCGGTTTATGGAAAAGCCACATGAAAGTCATTGGAAAGCAACTAAAAGAATACTTTATTATGTTTGAGGTACAGTCTAGTTTGGGATTCATTACAGTGCATAAGCATCTCCTCTGTTGGTTGGTTTCACTGATTCTGATTGGGTTAGTGACCCTGATGATCAGAATTCTACTGTAGGTTATGTGTTCACTCTTGGTTTAGGACATATTACATGGGCTTGCAAGAAACAAAGTGCCATTTCTCTTTCTTTGGCAGAAGCAGAGTATCATGGTGCTATAGAAGCTAGTAAGGAAGCCATGTGGCTTCGTCAAATCTTATCAGAGTTTGGCTTTCAGTAGCAGCATCTGACTACACTTTGTTGTGATAATCAAAGTGCCATTCAACTATGAAAAGATCCAGTCCATCATCAGCATAGCAAACACATTGAACTGCACATGCACTTCATCATATATCTCATTCACAACCATGTTCTTGAAGTACAATATTGTTCAATAGATGATCAAGTTGCAGACATCTTTACAAAGGCTCTCACAGAGGCGAAGTTTACTCAACTTCGATTTATGGTTGGAGTTCAAGAAGTTGTTACTAAGGGGGGATAAGCTGTAATGCCTCCTTCCTTCTCCTATTGTGTCATATTTGTACATGCTTCAATCCTATCCCAAGTTGTTCTTAAGGGGGGATGTTAGGATATTCCCTCACATAGGAAATAGTTAAGTATAACTTGGTCTAGTGTAGAGTTAGGTAAAGTGTGTTTCTTTACTATGTACTTTTGTAACTTACAATCTGACGGTCATGATATGTAGTGATCTGAAGGTTCATTCTCTCCTCGGTATTACCTACACTTGATTCGTGGCTTAGCACACAATTGGTACATGATCTCTATTTAAAGAGCATGGAGGGTCATTTGTAGGGTAATTGTTCATGAGAGAAGCTTTTGTAAATTTTTGTTCTTTTAATAATAAATTGCCTGAAGTGGCCATGTTGGCTCAGGCCGTGGATTGTTTCCCCCTTTGAGGGTTTTAACCACATCAACAATACTGGTGTATTGATCTGTGATCTATCTGTGAGCGGTGTCCTTTGGTGTTATATATGAGGAAGTTACCCTGTAAATTCCTACATTTGTGCTAGTTAATAACTGCAATTCCGGGTCCCGACAGGCTCTAAATTTAAATTTGTATGGCGGATAAAAAAATACCATATTCAATCTCAAAATCCTGGTGACATGTCACAAGACCCACAATAAATCCAATCTTACTAAACTAATGCAAGTTGCAACTATTGTTAGATAGGCCAATGTGCCAAATTTATCTCTGCATTTAAATTTGGGAAAAATATTTTTTGGCGCTTATCCAATGGCGGTTACTATTAATTTCTATCATTGGAAGTCGAATCAGTGAATGTTAGATTTTTATTGTTGCAATTCCAATTAATCTAATATTCTATCTTTTGACTGTAAAATTTACGAAATAAATAAAACCAAAGACAGTCCCCACAAAATCAGCTGAGCGTTGGATATGGTGACACGCATGGCGGTTTTTTAGAGAGTGGTGATTTCAATTTGAACCGTGGGCATGAGAAATATTATCCCATATCCTAAAAAAATGGACTCGTCTAACACGAGACGGAGGAATTGCTCAGACAGTCAAAAGTGGTCGGAATTCAGGGAAAAAATTTCAAATTTTTTTGTAAAGGTAGTGTTTGAATCATGCTTTTGATGGTAGCAATGGATTCAACACCATCAAAAATCTCTAAAACACTTAAAATTATATCTTTTGACTGTAAAGTTGACAGAATAAATAAAATCAAAGACACAAAATAGCACAATCTTATTTGACATTATCAAGAATGGAACAAAAGGAGAAGTCAAAAAATCTAGTACTGTAAGTTTAGTGGGAGAGAAAAACCACTTAAATCCTTTTTCCAGAGCCACCGTTTATGATTTAACGGGTCAGTTTCTTTAATAGAGTCATTGGGCAATGGCGAACACTTGAAGACTATGTGCCTTAAACACTCTAACTTAAACTTAAAATGAAAATTTTAGATAGTTTATTTTATTTGATGATACTTTTCTAATGATAGTATCTAATTGAGACAAAAATAACCAAAACATCTCTGAAATCCTTGAGTGAATCTCCTTTGCAACTCTCAATATCAGTGGACCCTTTGTGAGAACAAAATTAAAAGGCGTTATGGAACCATTCTTTGGACATAAATTGTATTTTCAATTTATCCGTATTGATCTCCTGTAGTTTCTTTATTTCCTGAAGGCAATGAATTCCAAGGCATATTGACATTTTCATTAAACTTTTATGCATCAAGCATTTTTTATCAATTTAACTCCATGGAATACTTTTTCTCTAGGCCAATCAATTCCATGACATATTAACATTTTCATTAAATTTTTATGCATCACACATCTTTACTATCAATTGAACTCCATGGCATACATTTTCACCAGGCCAATCAATTCCATGGCATATTGACATTTTCATTAATTTTTTTAAATTTCATGAAGCCTAATCAATTCCATGGTATATTGATATATTCATTATATTTAAAAAAAAAAAAAAATCTTGGCCAATAAATTCCACAGCATATTCAGGGAGTTGTCTAACGAGGCAGAGGAGTTGACCAGATGGTCAAAAGTGGCCGGAATTTGGGCAAAAAAATTTCAAAAAACTCTTGTAGAGACAGTGCATGAATCATGTTTTTGATGGCAGAAATGGATTTAGCACCATCAAAAATGTCTAGGACACGTAAAATTTTGATGTTTAATACCTATAACTTGGATTTACAAAAATGGTTGCCATATTTTCTCTAAATATGCCCAGAATTTCCATAACTTTTCGGGCAATTCCTCCGGCTAGTTAGACTACACCCATATTCTATGGTAGCATTAAAATAAATCCTATCCTATTTGATCAGATTGAACTCCATGGCATATTCCGTGATAGCATCAAAATAAAGCCAAGTTTGTTTGACCTTTTAGTTTGTCACCTATAAACCAAAAAAATACTTCCGGGCTTTGTTTATATTGTTTTGTTGCATGCAACATTTTATTGTAGACTATTGACGAAGGAGAATTGCCATTTAGTAGAAATAGAATGACTTTGCAATCTTAATCATATTTATGTTGTTTATATGTGTACCTGCATTTGTCTGTGCAAGTTTCAGTAAGCAAGAATAATCATTACACCAAACATTATGATAATAGGAAAGGCCATTTCTTATTTCTTAGTGTTGCTTTTATTGGAAAACAAATCTTTCTGTGCCTGGTTTAAAATTGGAAAAAGTAAAATATGTCATAGGATCTAGACATCTTGCTATTATTTTACATAGAAATACTCACACAAATTAACTTAAATAAAAAACAGAGGCAGGCAAAGCAAGAAAGCATACTCTCCAAGTCACTAATAAGTTGAGAATTAAGAAAACCTATATTACCAGTCACTAGTAAACCTAACATTCAGGGAGTGAGAAAACAACCTAGTTGTAGTTAGATGTTCTACATGTTTGCGTAGTTGCAATAAAAAGGTACCATGACAAAAAAATATATTATGCTATATTCATCTCTGCTGCAAGATTAAAAGCCATAAGGAATACAAAACTTGAATCTTCGCTCATTTCACCAATTTTGATCACATCTTGATGATGTGCTTGATACATTTGAAGCTTATTCTTGTTATGAGAGTACACTGTATACTTCATTTTTTTTTCCTACTTAATTGATATATTTAAGCTTCCTTCCAGTAACAAATTTTACTCATTTGTTTAAAATTTCTCAAAACGTATTGAATATCTTATGAAAATTATTATGCAATATTCAATGAGTAACTTGTGCAGATTTATTGTCATAAGAAAAGTTACCATTGATTTGTGTTTAGAACTTCGACTCACTAAATATTAGTGGTTCATTTTTGGAACTTACTAGGTGATTGGTGTATTGAATTCATGGCGTAGCGGAGCTCATAGTGAATGAAATCATCAGAAAAATAGAGGTAGCAGGAAGTGGTTGAGAAAGAACATTTGTATCATCTATGCAACTGATTGAAGGTATGGCTTCCTGCAATATTTGTACTTCTATCTTCTCTCTGGTTTCCTTTTGTGCAGTTTCCTCATTGTCACCTTTTTTCTTGTGTTGTTGTGTGTGTTTTAGATTTTAAGATGAATATGTCTCATGCTATCAATGTTTATACATTTATTTAGGTTAATTCACTAGATTTTAATTTGCTTTTGGTTAGCAATGGATAGTATTGTTCATTAATAAGAAGAGATGGTAGGAATATTGTAGTTCCAATTTCCATCTCCCTCCTTTCAGTCTAGACGATTATGGTGGAAAAGATTGCTTCTCTATTGTAAATGGTCTATGTTTTATTGTTGCATAAATGAATTCATACATTAATGTATCCTTATTTAATATTTCGGAATGAAGAATTTTTTGGGTGTCTATTAAAATCCTACAGCAAATTGGAAGTCATAGAATGATTTTTAACCTATCCGTTACCACATGAATTGTCACCAAATAGTGCAAGACGTGCATCTGAAAGAAATTCTGTGGAACTTGGAAAATAAACCAGTATCACCTTAATTTATCTTCCCACTCTTCGAGATGGTCCAAGATTGCTATAGGGGCTTCCCTTGTAAAATATTTCTATTCTATGGCCTATGGTGCCCAACAACAAAAGGGATTGCTGATCCAAGTCTTACAATCAGACATAATATGATGATGATCTATTCTAGTCAAGCTGAAAATAAATATATTCAACAGAACGGAAAGCAAACTCACCAAGAACGGATCTATATTCATGGCCTACACATTATGTGTAATCACACTCTTACAAAGTCTTGCTTTAGGTGAATTAGAACCACCTCACTTAACTTGTATTTCTTGTCATCAACATCATTTCTCTTCTCGATAGTTTTCTAAAGTACATGGATTTTGTGATTTCCTCATCATCTTCCTTTAGGCTCCTTCATGCTTTCGTTGTATGTCATAAGCTATTGGTTTGACATATAGAAACTTATATGGCAACTTCATTGTTTTCTTTTGCAAAGCCTCCTTGCAAAAACATGGGAGTAAGAATGTCAAGTTAGTTGCACGTTCTATTCCACTTTTCTCCTACTTTTGTTTCATTGTAAATACAACTCCCTATCCTATTCCAAATTCCCCAATCTTCCAACAACAAGATAATTGCATCTAACTAGCCAATTTCAACAAAACAATTCACAAAATAGCAATATAAACATGTCTGAAATAATTGGTGTTGATAGTTACAAACCAAAAAAACAATGTGGCAATGATGCGACTATTGATGATGTATTAAACACCAACAACATTTTTAGACACGAAGAATTTTCATACAGTGCATGTGATTATATTTTCAATGCAATTGAAGTCCTTTTGCATTTTCGATATACATCCACTAAATTGTGAAATGGCACAATCAACCACTTCTTGATGTGCCGTGAACAAGCTCACATAGAAGCATTGGAATCATTCAATTACGAGCTAGCACCTGATATCTTGTATCAGCTTCATGGAATTTTTTACGTCGAAACATATTTGTGAAGAATGCGTCTTCTGGCTTCAGATGATCCTATTGAGAATAAACGAGGACTATGGGGAGACACATTTTTCATACCTTGGCTAGCGAAATGGTTGAATTTATCAATAGGAATTTGGTTGTTAACAAAACAAAAAGGTATTTTCTATTCAATTGAAACAAATCGACAAATCCATTGCATATATTGTTCCATGATGAGAACCACTTTAATGGGAACTATGAACCATTGTTATACAAAAAATAGATCAATCAATTGTAATATGCAATCAAAACCTTTCTCCTCCCTACAAATATCTACAAACCTATTGGCAAATAATGAATGATAAAATGCAAGGCCATAGATTGCATAAAGCAACAAACACTATATCCATTTGTGGAGATAGCATGTTCTTTGCACTTTTTCATTTGATTGCACCTGACTTTTATGTAGAATCCTTAAGACTTTACATTGTGCAATCATTCTACAATTCGATCATGTGCAATGCAAACACTACATTGCATTGTCTACAAAAATATCTATCAAAAGATGTCATAAAAACTCAAAAAAAGGTTGCAAATTGGAAAACATACCTTATCAATATGGAAATGCCGTCTGAAAATGGTTGAATAGAAGGTGGGCCATTTTGTTTGCAAGGGGAAGCAATATTATTCAAAGTAAACATATAGGAATGGTCCTATGTAACTAGGAAAATTGTCAATTACTACCAATGCAACAACTTTTCAAGTCAAACATACAATATAGTGCAATTTGAAATAGATGCATTTCACACCCATTATGCACCTTTGTCAATAGATGAACATAACAATAGAAGCAATGTACATTGTCAAATTCTTACAATAGAAACAACGTCATTGCACATGCAACGTGGACCTATGTCAAAAAATGCACATATGCATGAAGACAAATTGCAATATGGTATTACACCAATGACAGAAGATAGAAATAATAGGGTCAATGTTGTATATTAAAACAACTATCACGATTACAGACAAAAAAATATAAAAATTTATGCAAAAAAAATCACAGAATAAACATAATTTCTTATCCAAGAAAAACCCTATAACAATTTACCTAGCCAACATAGAGGAAACACCTAAGAAAAAATGTCCAATATGTAGACAATTGCATTTTCACAAGAATATGGAGAGGATTGGAAAATTCTTCGAACAAATATATGTCAATTTATCTAAAACACATAGATATATGCCCAATAAATTAATTTGCAAGGTTTGCAAAACAACACTTCGAAATGGAAAATTTCCACAATTTGTTGTACCTGAGAACATTAGGCAAAACAAACCATTGCCAATTGTAGCCACACTCTCAGAACTTGATGAAAATCTTGTAGCATTAAGAATTACATTTGCACAAATAAGATAATGGGGCCACAAAAAATCACAAATGGGTTTAACATGATCGATCATCAATGTTCCTGTCCAAACAGACATTGTTGAAACTGCACTGCCACAATCTATGAAAAACACAAAAACAGTTGTTGTTGCATTGAAAAGACAATTGGAATATAAAAATGCATTTCAAATAGGAAACGTCCATGTGCATATTGTCAATGTGACAACATTGAAGGAACTATGTTCTCGACACCTTTATATAGTTGAAAACATACACATAAATAAAAATTGGGATTGAAACCTACAATCAACTACCTCAAACACTCCAATTGAAAATAGTGACATTGAAGACAAAGATCAAACAAGTAGTGATTCACAAAACGGAATTCCAACTGAAACATTAGTGCACGAATACATAGGATCCCAATGCATCCATGATTTACAAGACAAGCTGATAGAACTTGCTCTAGTTGAAGGCCAACATCCCCTTGGAATTTTTAGAGACAAATATACAGAAGAAATGAACTTTCCAACCGTCTTGTTTGGAGACCCACACTACAAAAAAACCGTATGATTAGCATCCCTTTTTGCTTCCTTTTTTGTGTCTAGAGCCCACTTTTGGTGCTATTTGTGTCAATTTATCAAATATGGTGCAAAACTTGATGCACATTTTGCACCAAGTCTTACACCAAATTTAGCACTAGGTATTGTAATAGGTTTTGCACCAGATTTTACACCAAGTTTTGCGTCAGGTTTTATGCCAAGTTTTGTGCCATCCTTTGCACCATGTTTTGCATCAAGTTTGGCACCTAATTTTGCTTCACCAACTTTTTCATCCTCTATTGCATCCACTTTTGCACCTACACTTGCATCAACTTTTGCATCATCTCTTGCATCTTCTTTTGCACCAATTTTAAAATCATTTTGGCATCCATTTTTGCATCATTTTTTGCATCCCCTTTGCGTCAAGTTTTACATCAAGGTTTGTGTCTAGTTTTGAATCTAATTTTGCATCTAATTTTGTTGCATCCACTTTTATATCTCGTTTTGCATCCATATTTGCATCCTCTTTTTCATATGTTATTGTGTCCATTATTGCATCCAATTTTCTTATGCCATAATTTGCACCCAGTTTGCAACCTCCCTTTGCACCCATTTTTTCTTCTAAATTTTCATCCACGATTGCATCCTCATATACATCTAGGTTTTCATTGACTTTTACATCTATTTTTCAATCCTTTTTTGTATCCACTTTTGCATCAAGATTTGCATAAGGTTTTGTGTCTCATTTTGTATCTACTTTTATATTGACTTCTAATGCGTCCAATTTTTCATCTAATTTTGTGTCCACTATTGCACCCATGTATTGTCCATGTTTACATCCCTCTTTGCATGCAAGTTTTTCTCCTTTTTCCATCCAAGCTTGTGTCCCTTTTTGCGTTCGTTGTTGTATCCACATTTCTTTCACCACAATTCATGCTAAGTTTTATGCCTACTATTGCACCCATGTTTTCTTCCAATTTTTCATCCATGTTTGCATCTTATATTGTGTCCAAGTTTGCATCAACTATTGCATTTACTTTTTCATCCACTTTTGTGTCAATTTTTTTGTCTTGTTTTTCATCTACTTATGTTGTGTCCACTCTGCATCCAATTTTATGTGTATTGTTGCCCCATTTTTTTATTCATTTTTGCATCCTTTTCCAACACTCATCTTATTTTTTACATTAATGATATTTCTTATGACATTGACAATTATGAACAACTGATGACAATGTCAATAATTATGACGATGATGATAATGAAGATGATCATGATGGCATGAATTGTGATTATTATGATAATGACAATGGTGATAAAAATGATGGGGGTTACATTAACAATGTTGATGACGATGTTAATGACCTTGGCCAATCTTCCCAATTTTTAAATGTTGTCATGGTCATAATCATAATCATTATCTTTGGCGTCATCTTCCAAGTCATCATCATCTGATCATCATTACCATTATTTTCTTCTTGGTCATCATCAACAACAATAATGGCATGAATGATGGTTATGATGTTCACGATGAAGATGACAACAATGATGATATAAATTACATTAATTATGATGATAGCGATGATGAAAATTATAATGACGATGAAAATGGTATTGTTGATGATGAACATCGATCATCTCTCAAAAATTAATTTGTTATTTCTATTGCATATATGATGTGTCACAACAACCCTTTTCGAGAACTCGTAACATTTTTTGGGTTGATGATATTTCTTACGACACCTATAATTATGAACAATTAATGAAAATGTCCATAATGATGATGATGACGATGATGATGATGATGATGGAATGAATGGTGATTATGACGATAATTCAATTATTGCAATAATGATGATGATGATGGTGGTGATGATGACGATAATGAAGATGATGACACTCCCTCTAAACTAGGGAGGTATTCATAATGAGACAAAACATTACTCTCAAGTTGAAATATTCATATAAGAATGGATCTGGATTGATATGCATCAATGATGATTTACATTATCAGAGCCAACATTATCAAAATAGCAAGTCCTTGAATAACAAGTTCTATCTCTCCATTAGATCAGAGCACAATGTTGGGAGGCATAAATTTGGACACCACCACCTCTCTAGGCACTTACCCCACCAAGATGTTCACCAAGTATGTCCTCACATGATCATTTCCTAATCCACTATCATAATATTTGACACCATTAAATGTCGATCCTCATGACTATTCTTATCTTGGATTAATGTGCTTGACTTATAGCAGTTAGCCCTAGTCAAAGTACAAATTCTCAAAGAATATTGGTCCCAGATGTTTATCTAGTCCACCATTCTCCCTACTAGTGTCTTTACTAGGCTTACAATGGTTAGTCCTAGCCATAGTACATGACACATGGATAATATGGTGTCCACCCTCACTCCCTCTCAACCAGGGAGGAGACATCCACAAGCATAAGCTTTCCTCAAGAATACCCATTATTTTGATAGATAAGAACATCATTAATTTGTTTTAATTGCATCATTATTTTATGATTAAGCATTCATAGATTTGTAGAAAAATATTTCCCCTTTTTTCATTTGCGATGAAGAAAATAAAAAAGTGAAAGCCAAAATCATTAAATATAGACTATAATGATTTACCTAAGTCTAAACTCTAAGTCTGGAAGTGAAAATTCATGTAAATGTTATATCTGTAAGTTGTGCCAAACTTATGAAAACCTTATTCCCTAAGTCTTATATATAAGAAAAGGAAAGAAAAGAAAAATAAGGCCCAATGAATGGTAACTCATGTATTCACTCCCTCTTTGGAAGACATATGAATATATACACTCCTAGTCACACTTTATCACATGTTTGTGATGGTTTAATCATGAAGTCCTCTTTTTCCCTGACATTTTCAATTCATCATTTAAGCACCTAATTAAGGACCTAGGGAACTTTTTTTTTCCTAAGGGTTTCATGTCTACTCTTGGTTTACATATGTCACATTATGGTCAATTTATGTGACTGAGTGAAATACTTAAGTTTGTGGAGTTATTAGATCAATGTATTAAGTTAGTCACCACACACACATGTATTGCATCTCATTGATCCACATATGTGGGTTGGAGACTCATTGCTTGAGAAATTTAATGGAGACTACTTTAGGGATTTGATGGTATATCTTACAAAATCTCTTGGTAAACATTGTGATTCATCCTTTCTTTTCCTCGAGACACTTGATAATATTGAAGTCACTCCCAATAATCCATGGAGATGGGGAGTATAAATTACTTGTGTTGGAAATAGAATTCAGAAATAGAGGTTTTCCATTTGAGATATTGGAGTCATATACATTGGATACATGTTAGTAGTCCTTGATGTCAATTAACTAAAATTGTATTGTCATAATGTGAAAAGAGGTAAAGATATCAGTAACCTTGATGTCCTGATCATTCCAAATAATAGTCATTCCACCCAAGTATCTATAAGCATTAATCACTTCTATTTGGCACTTCCCCCTCTATTTTCTAATTATATGAGGTAGAACCTCACTTAATATTTTTATTTCTTATATCAACATTATTGATGGGTGCTTTTCATACCATTTTTCTTTTAGGAGTCTTTCTTTTCCTTTACTATTGAGGCCCCTCATGTTCCATGAGACTATTTTCATGGAGATTTACACAGAAAGGAAGTATATATGACTAAAAAAACATGTTTCAAGATTTAAGTGCTTGGACAATGCCACTTCATGACTCTTATATTTCCTTAATCTGAGACTAAATGGTGAACTTGATGGCCTTAAGGAAATTAACCAATGAAAATCTCAAAAAGAGGAGACTCTTGACTTTATCATATACAAGTTGATATACTAAAAAAAATACCCATAACAGTTTCATCAATCAATGAATCATTAAAAAAAAAAAATCCAAAACAATTTCATCAAGCAATGAATCATTACATTATAAAATACAATCTATAAACCTTTTGGGAACTTTTTGCTAAACCATGCTCAAAACCAACATAGTTAATATTATTATTTAACAATAATATGGACAATAACACATTTTCATAATTTAAATAACATGTTATCAAGCGTAAGAATTGTCGCTAACAGAAAACTAAAATGCATGCAACTAATGGGAGTGACCACTCAAGGCCACCATAAGACAATTAATCTATTAATACCAAGATTAATGGGGACAAAGATCTAAAAAGGACAGAGGAAACCCTATTTTAAATTTATTGTTTTATTAGGTGCAAGTTGAACATCTCGAGATATAATGAAGAG
>APFE030203395.1:190616-203219 GCA_000404065.3 Pinus taeda
CACTAATTCCATTTTCCAATCATTATCATTTGCAATGAAACAAATACCTTGCAGCCTTGAACAACAAAGCAACACAACATTGGAGCAAGAAAAACAACTAACAAAAGAAGAAACAAGGTAATTCAAGCCATGCCCATCACTTATTTGCACTTGTCACATTATAATATACACATCAACATTGTTTCATTGTAATTGACTCTGATTTACTTCATATGTACAGAGTTCAAATGCACCATCAACAATTCCAATATCAATCATAGAATTGAACATCTGCAAAACTCGAAAATTATTTCATGGTGATGTAATGGTTGTCTACAACACATTTCTTGACAAAGCACAAAAAACTCGTCAAATATTGTGTGCAGATATAACTGATCAGCAAGGATTGATGACAGTCACATTGGTTGTTCCAAATGAACTCATCAAAAAACATAATGAAAGGATCTTTCCAGGAAAAGGAATTGCACTAACAAATTTCCATATTCTACCAAAAACAAATTAGGACCATGGTGACTGTGATTGCATTTTTTTATTAGACAACACAAGTGTTGTAGAAAACATCAGCCCAATCTATACAAAATACAAATTTGTTCCAAATGTAACAATAGAACAATTGGGATAAAACATAGAAAAATTCCCAATAGCAACAGTTGCAGCACTTGTAACAATAGCTCAAAAAGTTGGCATGCAATATACATTGGAAATTAAAGATGGAAGTTCTCAAGATGATATGGCCTCAGTAAGATGCTCTACCTTACATCATTCACCCGTAAGCTTTATGAATATTTATTTATTTCATTTATGCAATAACATGATTTCTTCTTTTTGTCATTTATGTCACAGCTGCAACTATTTGAAAACTTGCTACCTATCTACAATGAAATTGGACAGAGACTGTGCTATCACCCAAAAATTCTCAAAACATCATTGTGTCACCTCTGCTTTCAAGGAGGTCTACAACGAGGTCTACAAGTAATTTTATGTTTTAATGGGTAGGTGATGGGGTAGGAGTCTCAAAAGTCTCATTTTCATATCCAAATAAAGTTTAACAACCTTATTCCATGTCTTAGAAGTCTCACATTTTGTTTAGAACTCATATCTTAAACCATTTTGAATTTTTTTTTTGGAATTAGCCCCGAAACCACGTTTTCATAGTGCAGACAATGTAGATTGTATGTTTTGCACTACGAAAATGTTTCTCTTTTTGTAGCACTTTTCCCTGCGCACTACGAAAGCGCGGATTTGTAACAACAGTTTTGTCAAACATCAATCCGTTAAAATTCCATTAAAATTTTAATTATTAGGTGTCAACTAGGAGTCAGTCCTTAAGCATGCCACCACTCCAAACTCATCATTTCAAATTTAGGGTTCATTATGAAAGATAATTTCAAAATTCAAAAGTGGCTAGCTAGTCTTATTGTTTTAGTTTGCATGTAAGCCCTTGAAACAGAATTGTTTTTGAACAATAAACTCTGGTAATTGTTCACCAAGTTTTTCTTCATTCAGCATTCAAGCGAGGCTGACCACCATTGGCAAGCAAGGCTGATCAATTGAGTTTCAAAGGAGGCTGGTCTTGTCATATAAATTTAGGATAAAGGATGACAGGGGAGAAGAAATGGCACAGGTCTGGTCATTGTTTGAGAACAAAGCCTGAAAGCACTGAGGTCCTAATCAGAGACAAAGTAGTTGTGGAAACCTTCAAGAAATCAGGATGTTGGAAGTTTTGTAAGAAGTTGCAAGGAGGGCATACCCAGGTGACAAAGGAGTTTGCACTCCATTTTAGTGGCTTAAGTACAAATGTTGGAATGCTTAATTTGGAAGTTTCTCCACAGGCCATAGCATTGGTGATAGAAATTCCTAGGGGGCAAGAGACATGGTTCAAAAACTTCAAATTCAACATGGAACCATGTAAGGTGTTCCTAAAGCCATAGTTTCCAGAAACTGACTTAACCAAGGTAGTTCCCAAAGACTACATCAAGGACAACTATACCAACCTACTCTTCAACACTCAACGTTATTTCACATGTGAAGGAAGATATCAAAAGGTCTATTCATATCATTTTAAATTCCTTTTACATTTTACTGGTATGATTTCTCTAGATTTGTCTTACTACTTATTTCGAAGTATAGCTAAGATGGCAGATAAAGTGCAGTTAAAATCCCAAGGATGTGAGACCTCCCTGTTTCATCATGGCCTAATTAAATTGATAGTTCTACATGAACTCAAAAGGGTCAACAAAGATTGGTCTTCATTTTTGTTTGTATGTGATTTTGGAATAGAAAAACAAAGTGCAGACACTAGCCCTAGGGTTAAAGGAACTCCATCAGTAGAAACCAGCAAGTTTGTAATGTCCAGGGCAAAAAGGTATGTTAATTTGAAGCTTAGGAAGCAGGTGAAAGAACAAGCAATCAAAGCACCAGTAGTCATCCTTCAAACTCCTAAATCTACAAAGGAAAAGATGCCTGAGGTTAAGGGAATGACACAAGAACAGTCAACCAGCAAACCAGTTCAAAAGAGATTGACTAGAAGTCAAATTGCAAAGGAGAAAGGTAAAACAATGATCTTGGGAAAAGTTTCCAGCTTGAAGGGTGATTTAAATGATATTTTAAAAGCCAGTGATATTGTAAAATCCCCTTTGGTGTAGGCAGATGTGATAAAATCTGATCAAGGAAAGTCAAAGAAAATGAAACCCTCCAAGAAATTGGAATTTGAGGAGGATGTCTCAGCATTTGTTTTCAAACCCAGAAAACCCTTAACCAAGCAATCCAAGAAGATGCAAGAGTCCAATATTGAGCTTGGGAGAATAGAAGAAACATATGTTATTCAAAAAGAGATGATTGACATTCCATCTCCAAGACCTAAAGATGACAAAAGCACGGTTCCTGCCACTCAAACATAAAAAGCCAGTTATGAGGATATGGAAGAAAGGTTAAAGGATGCCAACAATGAAATTGCTAGACTAAGAGTGAGAGAAAGAGAGCATGCAGCTGAAAGGACAAATTTCAAAAGGATGAAGGCTCTCTGGGAAGCAGGAAAGATGTCCAAATCAGAAATAGTAAGTAGTGAAACTCAATACATTACCTAGATTGTTCCTACAATCAAAGAAGCCAGATTTGTAAGAAAGATTAATGCTCAGTTGAAAGTTACAAATAGGGGATTGAAGAGGCAAATTGAATATCTAGAAATAAAACTAACCAAATCTGGAAAAGGGTCTACAACAATAATGAAACAGGGTGTTGAAAAGGGGCAGTGAAGGAGATATATCAAAAACAATTTTGGCACATAAAAAGAGTTTGGCATATAAAAGGAAGAAAAATTGTGAAGAAGAACATCTATAAGGGTAAGTGATTTTGATTTTCGGTTGATCATATCAATCTTCATGGAATTTTGAAAAAATCTCCCAAACTACAGATTTTTTAAGGCCGTGTTGAAAAAGAGCATACACAGCAGTTTCGTAGCACGCTACGAAACTGCTGAAGATGATCATTTAGCACTTATGGATGCTTTTCGGACAACTGAAGCTGGTTTTCAAAAACCTGAAAGAGGCTTTTCTTATAAACATTCTTATCTACAAAAAACTCCTCCATTTTTGTAACAGCTACCAGGGATCAAAAGATAAAAGCTCTGTCTCAACACCTATTTTTAAGATAAAATCAGTGCAGAAAATGATAAATTTATAGGTCAGTCTTTCATTAAGGTGAAGACCAAATTTTGAGGAAAAACACTTTTTAAGGTCAAGTTATTATTATTTTTGATGATTGACACCAATCCTTGAAGAATGTTAAATATCTTCAAACTGTAAATTTCCGAAAACTGTGTTAAAGGGAGCATACACAGGAAACTGTTGAAGGTGAATTTTGGGCATTTTATGCATGTATTTGGTGGTAAAGACTGTTGGTTTTCAAATTTTGGTGCTGCTGATGGAAAAAATAAAGGTCACAGATGCAGAATCTGATTGAATGGTAGAAGAAAGAATGGTCAAAGAAATGTTTTACAGTGGCAGGTAAAAACACTGTTGTGTATGCTCTTTCTTCTGTTTTTAGAAGTCAACTTCCAAGGGGGTTCCTGAGAAATCTAAAACTCATTTGTGAAAAATGAAAGAGGTTTTTCTTCCTAAAATACTTAGCTACAAAAATATATTTCAGTTTCATTAAATTCATTATGAGGTGGGAGAAATTGATGACCCAAAGTGCGCTACAAAACTGCTAAAAGTCATTGAGAGAAAAACTATGTTTTCTGGTTTTAGTAGTTCACTTCATGATCGGTTTCTAGCCAAATGAAAAATTATTTTAGAATTCTGAAAGAGGTTTCTCTTCATCCAATCCCCAGCTACAATAAACTCTCTCACTGTCCTCAAAAGTGTTACCAGTTGAGAGAAACAAGCCTTTCATTGAAGCCATATTTTCAGAAAATCAGAATTTTCCAATTTTACACAGGTTGTTCAAAGACAATTTATGGATAGTTAGGTCACAGATCAGTAGGGTTGGTAACAAAGCTGGAGGCATAATAACGGTCAAGGAAATGGATTAGTATCTTTCAAAGAATTTATTTAAAGTCTTAGATAAGGTTGTTGAAGCATGTTTTAGGAGTTTCACTCCTATTTGTATTAGGACTCCTAAAAGACAATTAGCTGTCAGTTTGTAATTAAGAGTTTGTTTTATGAGTAGATAGGTGTCAAATTTGAATTATCCTAAGGATTGATCATAGAATCCAAGGTTGTAAAAACTCTATATGAAGCATGAGGTCGAATTCCGTAAGGTTGGCATTTGTATTAGCAAAAGAAGTTGTGTTATGTGAACAGACTGTGTGTTTTTCAAACTTAATACATAGATCAATTTTACTCCTCAAGATTTACAAGGGGTTTATGTGTTTGATGTTCTTATGGCCTTTTCAATTACTTATTTGTAGTGGTATGAGCTTGTGATACTTAGAATTCATTGGAAAATTCTCTAACTTCCTTCACATGCTTATAAACTATGTTGATTCAATGTGTTATTGTTTTACTTGTAAACCTAAACTCCAAGTGCCTTGACTTCCATGTTTTTTTGATCATGTTGTTTCATTGAAGACTATTTTGAATCCATAGCCCAATAGATATTTGCTAATCATAGTTTCAACCGGTCAACCAGTTATAGTTTTGTTCATTTTTTTCCTAGAGTTAGCCATCTACTCATTAATCAAAAACCCTAAACCTAGTGAGAGAGACCTCTCAAGTTGAGGAGGCTAAGCCTCAACCAAAAGATTGGTTTGAAAGAGTTACGTAGAGTCTACTTGATCAGCAGCCTATCAAGGTCAGATTTTGTGATAACAGACTGCAAAATGGAGAAATGTCAATTATGCTCTTCAAAAACATAACATAAAGAAAACACCTCAAGGAAAGAACGTTTTGTACAACACAGGCCACATTCATCACAAATTTGAATATTTAAATAGAACAAGATCACAAAAAACTAATTGACAAAAACAACTAGGTATGTACATATACAATAATCTGTTTATTTTTAATTACACAATTACTTATTTTCCATTATACATTTACTCACTAGTTTTCTTTTCTAACAGGTGCAAGGAACACTGCTAGTCGAAAATGCATATTCCACACCATTTCAACCTATGTGTGCACTTTGTAGTTGCCCAATCTCATCAACTATAATGATAGAATACATGTCAACATTTTGCACTAAATGCAAACAAAATACTCCACTTCTCTTTCTGCATTGTATCAACTGCAACATAAGAACTCCTGATAACAACAAATTACGATGTTACCTTAGAAACATACTAGTTTTAAAGCAGTTGTTGCCAACATTAGCCCAAATGTCTTGCCAAGAATATTTGTAGGAAAAAAAAAAACAACAACAACAACAACAATAACAATTTATATATTGCGCAATCTCCAAGTTCAAGGTATCTTCACTCTAAATGGCGACAATGAAATTTTAGATACCGACCACGTAAAGAAAAAAAACAAAATCTCAACTAGCAAGTTTGTCTTCTCTACCAAGATAACAACTTCATTCTTTGACTTTCAATCTTTAGTCATATAACAAAATTCTTCAGTTTTTTATTTATGCAAGCATAATAAGCATTTTGTATTATCTCTCTCATTTCAAGGTTGGCCATTGTTCAAAAAGAAGACTACGTGATATCACAGAGCTTAACAACCCAATGTTGAAAGGAAAATGAACATGATAGTGAACAATTTCAAGTTTTTTTGTTCCAAAATTGATAAAACAATAGAGATGCTTTTACTGATACTATGTCAATAAAAAGGATTTAATTTTTTTTTACACTGATATTACTACAAAAACATTTATAACTTCTTCATTACATATATATTTTGAAAAATTCAAGTTTCAATTTGGTGTCTACAAATAATAGTTATCTACATTTTCCTCTTTTGTGTTATTTTCCTCCACTAACTAGGTCATTCTCCAACTTCTACTTATTTTCTCTGTTGAAGTGCCATTTTGTACCTCTCCCTTATGGCTATCTCTAGTCCTCTTCTCAGCGCATGAAGCTCTTCTTTGTTGTTGTTCGCATTTCCGCAATCCATCGCATAAATTCTGAGTGTCCTTCCTCTGTCGTCTCTAAAGACTCCTCCTATCCCTACCTCTCCTATGTTTCCCTTCACTGCCCCGTCAAAATTCAGTTTGATGAAGCCCTGCTGGGGGTTACTATAGTAGTTTTTTTCTTCCATTCCATTATTATGTTGTTTCCCTGCTGTCACATTCATCATGCTTGAATTTAGTTGCAGACAAGCCATTATTCTTGCCTCTATTTGGTCTCATTTCCAATCTTCCTCATACCATTTCTTTGTGAGAATGGTCTCCCTTATATTCTGGATGCTTTGGTTCCATATCTCGTCCTTTGCTCTACCATCCTCCTTGGAGATCAGACAATTTCTCTCTTTCCAAATTTTCCACAAAACAAATCCTAATGAAAGTTTCCAAGCTCTATTCAGGATTGTATTTTGATAAGGCTTGTTTTGTCGTTTTTCTATTGTTATTTTTATATTGTTTATCTCTGTGTCTGTGATTTCAAAAAGTTCTTGGTGTTGTCTCCACAGGTTGATTCTAACTTTGCAGGCGTTAGTTATGTTCTCCAAGGTTTCTTCTTGTTCTTGGCAGAGAGCGCATCACAAAGGGCCTTGTGTTCCTTTCTTCCTTATATGGTCCCAGGTTAAGGCTCACCCATGGCACAGGATCTAGGTGAAAAAGGCTACCTTGGGCCAAGTTTTGGCTTTCCAAACATTGTCCCATTTTTTTGTTTCTCGGTTTCTATTGTATCCTTCCTTTAGATGGCATCCTTAATCCATTGTGAACATTCCTTTAATTCTCTTCCCCCATCTTATAGTATCCATCCCTACTTTGGCCCAAATTTTCCTTGTTTCCATTTCTTTTTTATATATTTCCCATTGAACTGTTTCTAGCACGTCTCGCCAGTTTTCCTTTTTTTCCCACATTCTCCAATATCCATCCATTTCTGGGCTCCAGTAATTTCGTACTGCACCCCTATCCATTTGAGTGGTGAACTAGTGTATTTATTGAAGTTGGGGTAGTTGGTTGAGTTTGCCTCTCTTTTGCCAAGCTTCTTCCCAGAAGTTTACTTTGTCCCCCTCTCTTATTTCCCAAAAACTATGCTCTCTGATCAAATCTCTGTTGGCTCTTGCCAAAGTCCAGATTGCTGAGCCTTTTTTTTTTGTTTGGCTTCTCAGCTTTCCTTCTGGAGACCTGGGCATCTCATATTTTCTTTCCCATAGATTTTTCCATAGGTCTTCGCCTCCCTGTATCCATCGCCACCAAAGCTTTGCTCCCATTACCTAGTTTAGGGTATATGGGTCTCTTAATCCTAGACTTCCTTCTGTTAAGGGTTTTCTTCTCCACTTCCAAGGTAGAAGCACACACTTTTTGATCCTGCTCATCCCTTGCCATAGAAATTTTTTAAGCATCTCTACCATTTTTTGACATATTGTTTTGGGTGTAGCTTGGCTAGTCAATTGATAGATCGGTAGGGATTGGAGTACCGATTTGAGAAAAATTATACGGCTTGGAGAGGTTAAGGCCCTGAAGGTCCAATTTTCCATTTTCTTTTGCAACTTCTTCATCATCATTCCCCAGTTAGAAATTTTGTTTTGCTTATCATTTACCTGGATGCCTAAGTACTTGGTAGGGAATTTACCGATTCTAAATCCCATGGTTCTTGCAAGGAACACTTGGGAGGCCTTCTAGGTGTTGAAGAAATAAATTTCTGATTTTTCTTTACTTACCTCTATTCCTGAGGCCCTTGTGAATTCTTTAAGAATTTCCATTATTTTTTTTGCTTCTTTGAGCATTTCCTGTCCATATAACATCACATCATCGACAAACTGTTGGTGGGTTAGAGGTAGGTCATTTCCCCATAGTCTTGATCCCTTTAGTTGTTTGCTATTAACATTTGGTTTTATAAGTCTTCCAAGTCCATCCGCTACGAGGATGAACAAGAACAAAGATAGTGTGTCTCCCTGCCTGAGTCCTCTAGATGGGTTGAAGGCTTCTATTGGTGATCCGTTTAATAGAATTGACATTACTGGAATCCTGATCATTGACATTACCTTGTTAATCCATCTGTCATCAACGTCGTAAGCCTTGAGAATATGTTGCATATATTTCCAGCTCAATTTATCATAAGCTTTTACGAGGTCGATTTTTATCATCATTCATTTTGGTTTTTAGTTCTTCAGGGAGTGAATTTCTTCTTGTGCTACTATTATTCCATCTATTATTTGTTTGCCTTTTATGAACCCCATCTATTCCGAGGCTATCAACTCCAATAGTATTGGTTTGAGTCGGTTCACCGTGATTGTGGCTAGAATTTATTTATCACATTGCAGAGCACTATCGGACGGAAACCTTGAAGCTTTTTTGTTTTTTCTTGTCTTTGGGATCAGAGCTAAGAAGGTGGCATTCAAGGTCGGCTGCGTTCCTTTGGTGCATCAGGACTCTTCGACAACATTCACTATGTCCTGGCTCATGAAGCTCCACATGGCTTGATAGAATTCCGAGGTAAATCCACCCGGCCCAGCTGCTTTGTTCTTTGCCATCCCCTTTACTACCTCCTCCACCTCTGCTTCCTTTATGACCCTTAGGAGTGCCGAATTATGTTGTCTATTTAATATTTTGGGGATGTTTTGACTTATTTGGACAATGTCATCCTTCCTACTGATGTTGGGTTCTGTCATGATTTCTTTGAAGTGTTGCACTGTCAGATTCTCTAATTCTACTTTCTGGGTTAACCTGTTGCCTTGCTTATCTTTTAGGGAGAATATTCGATTTTGATGGTGGTGTTGTATCATTGCCTTATGGAAGAATTTCTTATTTCTCTCTTGTTCTTTTAACCAATGGATTCTGGATTTTTGTTTCCATAAGATTTCCTCTTGTTTTCTTCTTTCCTCTATTTTATTTAGCACTAGTCGTTCTTCTTCAACTAATGCTTCACTTCTTCCTTTGTTTATGATTTTATGTTGTATTTTCTCCATTGATATCTGCAATTTTTCCTTCTCCTTGTGAATATTCCAAAATTCTTCTCTATTCCACTTTTTAATCTTTCCTTTTAGAACTTTTAATATTAGTTGAAGAGTGTGCATTTTATTTCTTCCTTCCATCCATGTCTCATTTTCCTTCCACTAGGTCTTTATTTTTTCTATAAAGTTGGGATCTCTCAGCGAGAATGCCTCGAACCTGAAGGATCTATATTGGTTCTACTGGTTCAAAGCTATCTCTAATTTAATGGGACAGTGGTCTGACCCTAAACACGGGAGGATTGTTGGTTCATAGAAAATACCCTTTCCTAAGAGTTGTTCTATTGTAAGAAATCTATCTAGCCTACAAGCTATTTGTTTTCTCCCTCCTTACTGATTGTTCCAGGTGTATTTCCCATTTATAGTTGGGATATCTATCATTTTCAGTTCCGCCTGAAGGTCCCTGAGTCTCTCCATTTCTGGCTCTTATCTTTGCAATCCACTTTTCTTCTCGTCTTTTGATGTAGTCGTGTTGAAGTCCCCTACTATCAAACACAATTTTTCTTTATGGAGGTTACCTAACTGTTGCAGTTGGAGGACGAAGCTTCCTTTTTCCATTGGAGCATGTGGTCCATAAACTGGCGAGATTAGAAACCAGTCATTGTTTCCTATTAATCAAAACTTCCCCGTGAGAGTCCTTTTCATTCTTATACAATAGTCATCTGTGATTTCTTTTGGGTTCCATAAAATCGCAATACCTCCCGTGCTTCCATTCGCATTTATGGTCATGCATTTATATTTTGGTTTGATTTTGTTTAATATTTCCTCCATTTTCCTACCTGGGATTTTTGTTTCCTGTAACAACATTATTTAGGTTTTTTCTCTTCTTAGCCTTTCCTCTAAGTGCCTCTATTTTCCTTGGCTATTTAGGCCCCTTATATTCCATGATGTGATTATCATGAGGTGGTTGGGTTGGATTGGTGGAATACCGTCGAGAGCGGAACTACTCTACCAATATTCACTAGCATTTCACCCATGAGTTGTATCGATTCCTGTAAATTCCTCCTTCCTCTTCTTTTCCCTCGTTTTGTTTTGTTTTGAAGGTATTGAGTATTGTCCTATTGGAGGCCTAGTTGTTCTACCATTCCTAGCATTCCCTTGCCCTGTTTTACTTGGTATTGTTGGAAGGTTTATCTATATAGTTTTTTCTGCTCTTCTAGGATGAATCATTCATCCTGGTGTTTCCATTCCTCTAGGAGTTTCCTTAATACTTCTTCTTCTTAACTCAATTCCTCTCCCATAATTATATCAATTTCCAGTACTGCAATTTCCATTTTCTCCCCCATTTCCTTGTCCTCCTTTCCTGTTGGTTTGCCTTGGGAATTTCGCTTGATGTGTGATGTACCTTGACTTGTGTTGTTTTCTTTTTCCTTTTCACCCTGGTAATCCATTTTTTGAGTCTCGTTTTCTTCCTCTTCTTCTTGAAGGATTTCAAAGCTATTTTTATAACTTGTCTTGATTTGTTGTTCTTTCATTATTTCTCTGGGATTTTCCTTTGTGTGTCTTCTTTTATTTTAACCTCCTGAAACCGTTCTTTGTCTTCTTGATTTTTCCCCTATGGTTTGTTTCCTCTCTCCTCTTCTTTTATATTGAGCGGACATTCCTTGAACAGGTGGTCGTACTCATGGCATATTCTGCATCTGAAAGGAATGTGCTCGTAATCCAGGATTTGTTGCCATACTTCCTCATGGTATTCTAACTCGACTGTGTCTGGAATTAGGTCAGCTATGTTCATGTAGACACAGATTCTTGTGTATGAGGTGTATCTTCCCTTTTTTGTAGTTTCTGCTATTTTAACAAAGCTTCGTATAGTGTTTCCTATTCCTTCTAGGATCTTTGGATCCCAGAAGTCCATTGGAAGTCTGAATAGTCTTACCCATACCAATGCTGCTAAGAATTTTTCCTTATGGATTATAACATTCTTCCCAATATCTCATAAACAATCCCACATTATAATGGAAATATGGACCATTTTCAAACACTTTTTCTTTATCTTGCAAGTTCGAGAATATTACCGTAAAGAAACCTCAAGCTCCTAGCTTCCATTCAATGTGGCCTCGGGGTTGCCATTTTTGTTGGATCCATCTTGTGAGGTTCTTTTCGGTCGGCCATACTCCGAAGAATTTGCATATTAGTGCATGATATTTCATGTAGCTTCTGTATCGCTCTAGTTTATTCATTTGGATGATAAACCTTGGTTTCTCCATGGTGCATGGTAAACACCTTCCTCAACTACCTGCCTACCCTCTTGCTTCCAGAATAGGTCCCAGTTTTATTGTTTCTTCTGCTTAGTTGTTGTTGTTCTGTCCTTCCCCTGCCGCTGCATCTCGATAGGAGGGAATCTCTCCCCCCCTTCCATCCTTTGTCATTGTTGTGAGATCTCCGTGCTAGTGTCTGTCGCCTACTGTAACTCTTGCAGCTTTTCAGTGCCGCCTAGCTCATGGCCACTTGGATTTAGCACTTAATAAGGAAGTTTCATATGCATTGTTTGATTGTATTACATTTAACATTAATAATATTTTTTCGTTCAAATTGGGCTATAGTTAGATCACATAACATGTCACATCATTTTTCATCTATACTTTTCCTCCACATGCTCTACCGACCTACGACATTTCCTTTACAACATCTGGTGCAAATGGTAGTACTTTTATGTTATATATCTTAAACTATAGCTAGTACTTTTATGTTATATATTTTAATGTGATGCGTATATTATGATTTTCTTTTATCTAAAAAGTTACTTGTAATTTTATTAATAAAAACAAATTGCAATATAGCAAATTGATTTTTTATTTTTTTTTTGTAATTTTACTAATAAAAAAAATGAAATATAACAAATCAAATTTTATTATTTTATTATTTTAACTTTTATAGACACTACAACATCTCCAACATATTTGGTTTTGTATTATTTTTAACCTTTTACTATTATTTAACTGAGATGACCTGTAAACGTTTACACATCCTTTACTTCTTAAACATATTAATATAAATTCAACATATTGAGCCAACATGTAAAAATGTTTACATATTTTACTAA
>APFE030203395.1:204318-242291 GCA_000404065.3 Pinus taeda
AAATAATTAAATAAAAAATAAAAAATAAAAAAACATAAAACTAATAATTGTATTTTTCCATGGGATGTAGAATACATGATGATGGGGTGTTCTGTTAAGGTACTCCATGGTTAAAATGTCACTAGTTTGAAACTCCGTGTGTAAACAATCTAGCCATGTTAAAGGTTGGTGTGGCCTGGGTTGGGTGTGATCCCCGAGTGAATTTGACATCTTTGATGCCCTTGAGTCCTGGCTACTCAAGTCATAGGTTAGGCATGGCTAAGGCTACAAATGAGCTAAGGATTGGTATTGGCTACCTAGCTTTGAAAAAGTAGACCATGAAGAATAAGTACCCCCTTCCACTAATAGAAGATTGCTTCAACAAGTTTTCTAAGGGAAAAGTGTCATAAAGATGGATTTGAAACAATCTTACTATCAAGTCTAGATAGCAGAGTGTGATGAAGTGAAGATAGCCATGGTAACGAGGTATGGAAGTTATGAATTCTTAATTATGCCTTTTGGTTTTTGTAATGCTCCTGGTACATTTTCATTTTGGATGAATGAAGTTCTACATTTATACTTAGATAAGTTTTTTGTGGTATAGTTAGATGATATCATAGTGTTCAATGATAATTTGAAAGAGAATAAGAGGAACTTGGGGAAAAAATTGAGGCACAAAGGCAAAATTAGTTGTACTTAAACAATGCTAAGTATATATTCACCCAAAAGTGGATACCAATTTCAGGTCATTGGGTTGGTCAGGGATGTATTTGTATTCACCCTGAGAAGATAAAGGAGATAGTAAATTGGGAGGAGCCTCGTAAGGCATATGATGTGAGAGCCTTCACTTGGATGACCAATTACTACCAAAAATTTGTGGGGGGGTTTTCAAAGATAGGCTCCTTGTTGATAGACTTACTCAAGAAGGATAGACCGTGGAAGTGGACAGAGAAGGGTAGAATTTAACTTGAGGAACTCAAATGTAAGATTGTGATAGCTCTTGTACTGAAACTATCAGATTATGAGAGATCATTTGAGGTGCAGACAGATGCATCTAATTTTTCCATAGGAGTTTTAATGCAATATGATCACCCTGTTCAATTCAAGAGTTGGAAGTTCTAGTATTGGGGGAGGAGGTATCTTATCCATGTGAAGGAGATGGCAACAATAGTACACTATCTTCAAGTGTGGAGACACTATATATTGGGGAAGTTATTTATGGTCAAGACAGATAACATCAAATTGAGCTACTTTGCTAGCCAGCCAAAGTTGTAACTGAAGCAAGCTTGATGGAAAGACCTTTTGGCTAAGTTTTACATGATGATTGAGTATAGGCTAGGGAAACTCAATGTAATTGTAGATGCCTTGAGAAGGAAGGAAGAGTTGGCAGCGATTGAGGAAGATGAAGAGAACCTGCCTACTCTAGAGAGATTCAGATTCAGTTTGTTGAAGAGATACAATGAAGAATTTGTGATGGGTTATAGAACGATACTACAATGAAGAACATAATGAAGTAGGTGGACTTATGAGGTAACTCTTAAAGAGTATCATAACACGCCTTACGTTGTCCGTCCAAGATAGGAGAGAACACTAGCATTGTTGGAGATAGGTTACTTTTGGGAAAGCATGAAGCAATATGTGGAATATGTGAAAACTTGCATTATATGCTAGCACAATAAGTCCGAACTAGAGGACATGCAATATTATTGCATCCTTTACCAATTCCATATAGACCATGGGAAAGTGTCTTAATGGAATTCATCTCATAGTTATCAATCGTGCAAAGGTATAATGAGGTGTTCGTAATTGTCAACCGATTCTCTAAGGATTCCATACTCTTACCTGCAAAGGTAGCATGCAATGAAGAGGAAGTAAAAAAGAATTTCTTCTAAAATCTGGTGAAATGTTGGGGTCTTTCATTCAACATTGTGCCATATAGAGATATGAGATTCACAAGCAAGTTTTAGACCTCATTATTCAAACTTGTGGGGCCGCAGTTGCTACATAGTTATAGATTTCATCTACAAACAGATGGAAAAGAAGAGCATATCAACTCCTTACTAGCATTACAGGAAATTCTAGCTTAAAAGTGACCTCCTAAGGAAAAATAATAAAATAGTAGTTAAAATAATAAAATAAGAGTTATGAATTTTGGATGGAAAAAAAGAAAACTACCTTTTTAATTTTATTTTTAGCTTGTCTCCTTATAGGTTTACTCAAATTTCAAGTGTAGACACTCGTTCAATGCGAAATTAAATTTCACATCCAACAAGTACCCATTATGCACACTTTTGAGAACACCCACATTGATAAAAATTTAAGATACATTAAAAAAGTGTGTTGAACACACATTTTTTATGTGTCTTATATTTTTATCAATGTGGGTCTTCTTAAAAGTATGCATAATGGGCACTCGTTAGATGTGAAATTTAATTCTGCATCTAATGACTCTCTACATTTGAAATTTGAGTAAAACCTTAAGGAGATAAACCAAAAATACGATCAGAAAAAATAGTTTTTCTTCTTTTCCCTCCAAAATATTTCAATGTACCTCTTTTTAAATTTAAAGGATTTTGATTGGTTTACATATTATGACATGGAAATTACATGAAATTTTCATGGGCACTTTTAGGCTCAAATTTCTTCTAAAGAGGATTACCTTAGGAATTATGTGAGGACCAATTAGGAGAATTTTTTAAGCTTATTGGATGCAACGCAATTCAGTTATAATCTGCAAAAGTGTGCTTCTATGGGATACAATCCATTCAATTTGGTTAATGGTAAGATTCATATTAACCCATATATGGTCATGCATGGATACGATGGAAGGAGTCCCTTACCTCTAAAGTTCATGAACCACTGGTAGGAGATGTTGGAGATAGCTTGAGTGAACTTAATATATGTAGTAGAGAGGATGAAGAAGTTTTCAGACACAAATAAGAGGGATGAAGAGTTCAATGTGGGTGATATGGTATTTTCCAAGATGACCAAGGAGTAGTTGCCACCGCCAGTTGGGATGTCTATATCACATGCAAGGAAGTTTGAGGGTTCATTCTGAGTTGTGGAGAACATTAATGGTGTTGCATATAAGCTAGAGTTTGCTTTCCATTTGAGATATTATCATCCAAGTATTCCATATCACTCAATTGAAGAAAGGAAAGGTGGATATAGAGGATCTAAGTAGAGAAAAACCACCATGAACGTTATCATTAATTATTGATCATCCGAAGTTAGAGCTTGAGGAGATCATAGGCTATCAGAATTCGGGCTTTGGAAACAATAAGAAGAGAGAACTCTTCATTAAATAGAATGATGCTCGAGAAGAGAATGGATGGGAGACCTATGAGTCCTTGTGGAGATGGGAGAAGGAGTTGAGGGCTATTGAGAGGAGGCATTAGTTAGAAATCCTAGGGCTATCATGGATGGCAACAAATGAGGGTGGGAAAGGATGTCAATCCCTAGGGTACCAAGGTGTACCCTTGTCTTGTCCATGCACCAAATGTGTGCCTAAAAGCCTTGGTGAGAAGAGGTGTAATGGGAAACACCATCGTCGTAAGAAATGTGATGATGATATCGCACAATTTGCAATGTTATGGGAGGAAATTGTCAAAAAGCCAAGAAGAAAGACTCAACATGTTGGATTGATGGACATTAGGAAAATTGATGGGTGAGTGATGGATCGAGTAACCAAGTGTGCAGTTGTTTGATCCTACTCTTTCTTGATTTATATTTTCTTTCCTTTGCCTTATTGGTCCTTCCATTTCCTTCCTTGATCCAATGCTATAGTGCTCCAAGAAAAACTCCAAGTGTCCAAGAGTGTGAGAGAGAGGGAATAGAGAGAGAGTTCCAAAACTGAACTGATAAAATGTTACAAACTAATCCTTAGAATCCTTTTTATTAATGAGGCCTCTATTTTATTCAATTTTCCATCTTCCTTCATTTTCCTCTTCACATGCAACCTGTGACCTTTCACCTTCCTTTTCTCCTAATTTCCATTATTTTCATAAATAAAATGTCAATTAATACCACTTTTCCTTTCCAAAGCCTTTGCCATTTCCTTTGTCAATTTCCTTAGCCATAATAAACAAAATGAACACCCACACTAGGATGTGTTTGCCAGCACTCAGTTTGGAATACGTGTCCCATGACCTTGGTTATTATTTTTCCTTTATTAACTTTATTTACATGGAATTTTGACTAGGGTTGTTCCAATTGTTCAAGGATGTATTTTCATGCCCCTTGAGAAGATAGAGGTGATAGTAGATTGGGAGGAGCCTGATAATGCATATGATGTGAGTGCCTCCATTTGGATGACCAATCATTTCTGGGGGATATTCATAGGCTCCTTATTGATACACTTACTAGAGAAGGATATACCATGGAAGTGGACAGAGAATGGTATAATTTCACATAAGGAACTCAGATGTAAGATTGTGATAGCTATCATATTGAAATTGTTAGATTATGAGAGATCATTTAAGGTGCAGACAGATGCATATGATTTTTCCATAGGAGTTTTGATGCAAGATGATCACCCTGTAGAATTCAAGAGTAGGAAGTTGTAGTATTAGGGGAGGAGGCATCTTATCAATGCGAAAGAGATGGCAAAAATAGTACACTATCTCCAGGTGTGGAGACACTATATTTTGGGGAAGTTATTTGTGGTCAAGACAGATAACATCATGTTGAGCTACTTTGCTATCCAACCAAAGTTGTCACTGAAGAAAGCTTGATGGAAAGAAATTTTGGATAAGTTTTACATAATGATTGAGTATAGGCCAAGGAAACTCCATGTAGTTGTGGATGCCTTGAGAAGGATGGAATAGTTGGCAATGATTGAGGAAGATGAAGAGAACCTACCTACTCTAGAGAGAGTCAGATTCAGTTTGTTGAAGAGATAAAAATAAGAATTAGTGATCGATTGTAGAATGATGCTACAATGAAGAACATAATGAAGTAGGTGGACTCATGAGGGAACTCTTCAAAGAGTGTTATAACTCACCTTGGGTTGTCCACCCAAGATAGCAGAGAAAACTAGCATTGTTGGAGAGAGGTTAGTCTTTGGGAAGCATGAGGTGATGTGGAGGAGTATGTGCAAAATTGCATTATATGCTAGCACAATAGTTCCAACACTAGAGGAAATGTAATATTATTGCATCCTTTACTGATTCCAGACATGCCATGGGCAAGTGTCTCAATGGACTTCATCTCATAGTTGTCAACGGTGCAACGATATAATGAGATGCAGTCATTATCAACTGAATCTCTAAGGATGTCGTCTTCTTACCTATAAAAGTAGCATGAAATGAAGAGGAAGTAGCAAGGAATTTCTTTTGAAATGTGTTGAAATATTGGGGTTTTTCATTGAGCATTGTGTCAGATAGTTGTAGGAGAATCATAGGAAAGTTTTAGACCTCATTATTCAAACTTGTGGGGGTGTAGTTCCTACATAAGTGCTACATAATTATAGCTTTCATCTGAAAACATATGGAAAATAAGAGCATATCAACTCCCTACTAGAGGATTACGTTATGAATTATGTGAGGTCCAATCAAGAGAACTGGGGAAGCTTATTAGATGCAACTCAATTCAAATACAATATGCAAAAGAGTTCTTTTGTGGGATATAGTCCATTCGAGTTGGTTAATTAGAATATGCCTATTACCCCATATATGGTTATACAAGGATACTATGAAAGGAGTCCCTTAGCTCTAAAGTTCATGAACCATTTGCAGGAGATGTTGGAGATAGCTCGAGTGCACTTAACAGATGTAGTAGAGATGATGAAGAAGTTGCCAAACACAAATAAGAGGGATGAAGAGTTAAGTGTGGGAGATATGGTATTTTTCAAGATGGCTAAGAAGTAGTTTCCACCGCCTGTTGGGATGTCTAGATCACATGTGAGGAGGTTTGAGGGGTCATTCTAAGTTGTGGAGAAGATTGGCGATTTAGCCTATAAGCTAGAGATGCCTTTCCATTTGAGAAATAGTCATCCAAGTATTCCATATCAGTCAATTGAAGAAAGGTGAGGTGGATATAGAGGATCTGGGTAGAGAAAAACAACCACATGCCCCAACATTGATTATTGATCATCCAAAGTTAGACCTTGAGGAGATCATAGTCTATCAGAATTCGAACATTGGAAACAATAGGAAGAGAGAGTACTTCATTAAATAGAACGATGCTCCATAAGAGAAAGGATGGGAGACCTATGAGTCCTAATGGAGATGGGAGAAGGAGATGAGGGTTATTGAGAGGAAGCATCAGTTGGAAATCCAAGGGATATCATGGATGGCAACAACTCAGGGTGGGAAAGGATGTCAATCCCTAGGGTAGCAAGGTGTACGCTTGTCTCGTCCATGCACCAAACGTGTGCCTAGAAGCCTTGGTGAGATGAGGCGTCATGGGAAACACCATCGTCGTAAGAAATGTGATGGGGATATCGCACAATTTGCAATGCTATGAAAGGAAAGTGTCAAAAAACCAAGAAGAAAGACTCAACATGTCAGATTGGTGACATGATGGGACAAGCGATGGGTGAGTGATGGATTGAGTGACGAAGTGTGTAGATGAGAGCACATCAGCGGAGACAAGGTGGAACAACATGGGAAGGAGTAATGGGCATATTAGGCACTTCACGCAAGCGCTTAGGAAACATGATGAGGTCAACCCAACCTATGGTGCACTGACCCATATAGGGAACCCAGCCTGAGCATATGTGGAAGCAACCACATAGAGGAAGAATGGCCCACATATTATAATTATGATTTTATAAATTTATGATATTTACCAATATTTTAACTAGAGAAAATATTAAAAATCTATACTTTGAAATTGTAATTTTGGAAACCTTAACCTATGTTAATAATTCTATACCATAGTTGGTAATACTTTTATAAAAATTTCGAATTTCTAAATATTTTATATAAATTTTAAAATAATAATAATAATATTTTAACATATATTACTAATTTTATAAAATATTTCACAATGCAGAAATAGATTGAAGAGTAATATTGCTAGGATATAGTATACTTGTGAAAGATTGAAGGGATTGCTGCTGTTGCAATTCCTAAGATAGCTGCCATCATTGAAATTTGGCCACAGACCCTGAATCAAGAAATTGGACGGAGGCTTCCCCGCTGTAGGATAGTAGCAGCCAGCCTTAGTATTGCAAGAGGATCCTGGCCACTGTTAAAACAATACACATGAGTGATTCGATGTTAAAAAAAAATTATTAAGTTACGATACTAGCCGATAATTTGATTTGAAATCATAAAAAATATAAATAATTTTCTTCGAAACCATGAAGAATTTGATTAGGTTTCCAGTAATTTTATTTTGAAAAATCTACCTACTGAACAAAGTAGAAGAAATCAAAGTCGTAGTTATAATCAGGGTCCAGTGATTGTACTCCATCCAATTTGGCGGTGCCAATGAAAAAGAATGCTATGAATAGAGCGCGTATAGTCTTAGTCATGGACGATCCCATGAGCATGTTAAAGCCCATGGCAGATCCTGGTATCTGCTGCTGGTCTAGTGACAGATGGGTACCGCGAGGCTTTGTATAGTTCAACGTGACTCATGGTTATTGGGGGAATGTGGGGATCTCTATAAAAATAAGTTCAGCGTAAATTATGGTCGCAATGCCCGGGAATATTAGCAGCAATAGTCTATAACGCGATTTTTTGAAAGCTTTTCTGGTGGATTTTTCCGGTCAAAATCCGGCAGTAATTCATTGGAATCCCAAGTTTGATAGCTAGTTTCTTCACAATCAATGGCTCCTAGGGTTTTTCAGGGAGCTGAATCCAAATATGCAGTTAAAAAACCATTTTAACGACTTAAAAATGAAGATTTAACCTCATTTCCTCCACCGGATTCCGTCACCGGAATCTCCAAAAAATCGCATTATAGACAAATCCATATTCGCATAATCGAATGAATGTTACGCTTAAATTGAGGTTCAAAATAAATGATATGATATGATTGATATTTTAAAGTCCATCGGACTGACTAAAAATAGTTTATTAGACTAAAAGAAGAAAAAAAGAGAAGAAATAGAGCAGTTCAATGATTGATAAAAAAGGAGAAGAAATAGAGCAGTTCAACTGTTAAAGTGCATGAATTATTGATTATGCATTATCAAATCGATGAATCAATAAATGATTAATAATTGAACATAATTAGAGTGTAGATTTCCAGATGGTCTAGAAAATTTAAAAGTAACGTGAATTTTAGAATAGTTCGGGAAATTTTGATATATGATTGATAATTGAATATAATTAGATTTTGATATATAATTGATAATTTAATATAATTAGAGTAGAGTGTAGATTTCTAAATATTTTAGAAAATTCAAAATTTAAATGGAATGTGAATTTTAGAATATTTTAGGAAATTTTGATATATTCCATAGTTAAATTTATCAATATTTGTTAAATTTTCGTCATATTGTAAAATCCCAAGATAAGATGACCATTAGTTGATTTAAGGTGCTGGCACAACTTGTATGCTTTCAATTTTAAACAAAATATTTCATTGGTATGATAGAAGGGCGTTTGCCACTTTTAATGGATGTGAAGGTCGAGGAATTGTCACGATTATTAACAGTTGTTGGAATCTCGTAAAAAAAAATTAATAAATCTTGTAGTAGTAGTGTTTGAATTATGTTTTTTATGCTGGAAATAGATTCAACACTATTAAAAACCTACGAGGCATCCAAAATCTTGAAATTTGACGACTACAACATAAATTTACAAAAATTCTTCTCAAATTTTATCAAAATATTGCCAAAATTTTACAACTTAAATTTACGAAAATTCTTCCCAAATTTTATCAAAATATTGCCAACATTTCTATAATTTTTAAAACAAAAAATAGCCTGGTTAAACCACTGCTTTGCCTTCCAATGTGCGTTGCTTGTTTCCATATTCGCTGATAGAAAGCCTTAACAAATTTTGTTGTTTCCATATGCGCGCCTTAACAAATTTAGTTGTTGTTGTTTCCATATGCGCGCCTTAACAAATTTAGTTGTTTCCATATTCGCGCCTTAACAAATTTAGTTGTTGTTGTTTCCATATGCGCGCCTTAACAAATTTAGTTGTTTCCATATTCGCGCCTTAACAAATTTCGCTGTTTCCATATTCGCTCCTTAACAAATTCAATTGTTTCCATATTCACTGTGGTAGGTAAGCAGCCATAGGGGATTTGAAGCAATGACCTATTGCAAGAAGTTCCTTAGCAATGCACCCATTCACCGTGAATCCAAAGCCCCATGGGCATTATTAGTTGTGATTTTATTGAGGTGTCTTTTAGAGTTTTGTGCGTAAGGAATATATTTAAAATAGTGTTTAAATAAATGTTATTAATAATAATAAAATTTTATATTGATAAATCTAGTGTTTAAATTTTAATGATTTTTTTGAAGTATAAATTTTATATATTTAAAGATTAAATAAAAAAAAAAAAAAAAAAAATTAACCACATTCAACAATACTGGTGTATTGATCTGTGATCTATTTGTGAGTGGTGTCCTTTGGTGTTCTGTCTGACGAACTTAGCCTGTAAATTCTTACATGGTATCAGAGTGATTTGAGGGCCGCATCCGTTGGTGATTCAAATCTGAAGCCGGTAAAACTGCATCTGACTGTCGTTTCCTAGATCTATTGTTTCTGACTGCTTTTGGGCTGAGAGGACTGCTCTATTGTGTTAGGAGAATCTGTTCCAGTGAGGAACCCCTTTTGTTTCACGCGAAAAGGTTCTGTAGCCATAGCTACATCATTTTTAAGATCTTGTACAGTGTTTATTTGCGGTTTCTAGTTATTTTCTCTCTGTATATTTCGGTTTATTTAACTCTTTGCTGTTTTTCATTACCGGATCTATACCTTTCATTTCTACATACTCGCTTTGCCCTGTGACTCTGTGTGATCTGGGCAAATCAGAAACATAAAGGAAGGATTTTTCTCATGCGTATGCTCTTTTCCGTCGCGCCTTAGTGTGATCTCAGAAAATCAGAAACGTTGAGGAAAATATTTAGTTTCCAGTTTGTTTTTTTTGTGTATGTTCGTGTTGGATATTGTGTTTTTTTTTTTGTAGGGAAAAATGAGCTTTCTCAAGTAAGCACATAGCTCAAAGCTTCAGTGACTAAAAAAAAAAAAAACCCTCCTCTTTTCCAAAAATTACTAGCCTTTTAATCTAGCTCACTTGGTCTAAAGCTACTTTATGAGAATAGAGGTCTTGAGTTCAAGTCTTTCTTGGTCCAAAGCTACTTTATTAGATTAAGTTTGGAAAAGGGGTGGATTTTTTTTAATATAACATTATCATTCATTTCTACACATTCCCGCACTTCGTCGACATCTTCAACAACTTTTCTTCAAAAAGTCATAACTTCTTCATCCGGAAGCTGTTTTCAGAGCCGTTTTTTTTAATCAGCCTATTTTTTCGAGATCTTTCCATTGGAACACTTATTTTCAGCATATATAGCTTCAGTTTATATTGAAAATGGAAAGTCCTTGACAAGTTATTCTTGACAACAGCAACTACTTCTAATGGTTTTCCTACATTATGGATTTACTTAGAAGTAAAGGTCTTTATCGAATAGCCTCAGGCCAAGAAACCAAACTGAAAGATGAAGATAAGGCAGCCAAATGGGAAAATAGGAAAGATCAAGCACGTGGATTGATACGGTTGTCTATTTCTTTAGACCTTAGATTCCATATCGCAGAACTTGATACTCTTGATGAAGCAATGAAACAGATCACTAAAGTTTTTGGAATTAAAAATGAACTTAGAGCCCATCAACTCGAAAATGAGTTGCTTACATTGAACCCCAAAAATTTTCCTTCCATTGAAGATTTTTTGTCCAAATTCAAGACCCTTAGACTTCTCATGGAAGGTGTTAAGGTTAAGAAAGAAGATGGTAACCTTATCTATTCCATTCTTACTAAGTTGGAACCAGTCTACTCTGAGTTTGTTTCCACCTTCCATTCTACAAGAGAAGCCTTCATTTCTCAAGGACAAGCATACAAGTCCCCTTCCTTTCATTCCTTTTATGATTCTTTAATAAGAGAACAAGAAAAACTCTTACACCTTGGTATTCTTAATCTTGGAAACTCTTCTAAGAAAGCCTTAGCTGCCCAGCAATAACCAAATTCAAAAAATCCTAAGAAGCCATATCCTAAAAAGACTAGTCCTAAACCAAACAAGGGTCCTAAGCGATTTTAGCCTCAAAATAAAAAATAATTTCAACAAAATGATAAGGCAAATAAAAACAAAGGGAAGAAGATCATAGACATTGCCACTTTTGTAATCGAGATGGCCACTTAGAATCCAAATGCTTTAAGAAGATGAAAACTTGGAAGCAGCAATGAAGAAGCATAACATCCATTTGGAGCACTCTTCAACTTCAACTTCATCTTCAGGAATAGCACTTTCTGCATGTGGTTGTCAAACATCCCGGTCTGGATATGCACTAAATGTATCTTCTTCTTCTAATTCTCATGAGTGGCACATTGATTTTGGAGCTTCTTATCACATGGCTAAAAACAAAGCCATGTTTTCTTCTTTAAATGATTGTAACACCAAAAATATATATGTTGGTGATGATAGATCTCTTAGTGTTGTAGGAACTGGAACTGATCATATAGACAATGGTCAATTTAACGATATATTATGTGTTCCAACCTTATCCTACAAAATTCTATCTGTATATCAGATAACTCATTCAGGTGAAGGTAAAATCGTTGAATTTTCACCTCACGATGTTGTAATTAAGGACCTAAGAGATCCTAGACAGATTTTAGCCACTGGCATTGCTGATGATTCTACAAGGTTGTATAAGTTTAACAACGTTGGGTCATCAAATCCTCCCACGGTATTTGTTGCTCATAATGATGAAGTGAGCAAACTTTGGCATGAGCGATTTAGTCACTTAAACTATCGCTCCCTTCAAAATCTATGTAAAGAAAATATGGTCACAAATCTTCCAATGGTATCTTGCAGAGATGGTGTTTGTTTCGGATGTGTACTCGAAAAAAATCATCGAGATAGTTTTGAAAAACGTGCCTCTTGGCACGCCTCAGCCCCTTTACAGCTTGTGCATAGTGATTTATGTGGTCCACTTCCAGTTGTTTCATTCTCTGGCTACAAGTATTTCTTAACTTTCATTGGTGATTTCTCCAGATGCACTTGGGTATACTTCTTAAAACTCAAGAGTGAAGTATTTAACATGTTTTTGGCCTTTAAGGCCTTTGTTGAAAAACAATCTGGACATCAAACTCTTAAGCTAAGATCTAACAATGGTGGAGAATATGTTAACAACAAATTCATCAACTTTTGCACTGAGAATGGAATTCAAATGCAACATATTGTTCCATATACTCCACAACAAAATGGTGTAGCTGAAAGGAAGAATCGCACCTTAAAGGAAATCGCTAATTGTATGCTTCAATCTAAAGGACTTAGTCTTAATTTTTGGGCAGAAGCAATTAACTGTGAAAATTACATAATAAATCGTACTCCTACTAAGGTTTTAAAGAATATCACTCCAGAAGAAGCATGGAGCTCAATTAAACCAGATGTAAGTCCCTTTCGTGTTTTTGGAAGTGAAGAATGGGCCCATATTCCAGATGAGAAAGATAAAGCTTTAGAACCTAAGAGTGAAAAATGTATTTTTGTTGGATATTCTGAAGATTTCAAAGGATATAGACTTATTCCACTTAATTCCAAAAATGTTATCATTAGAAGAGATGTAAAGTTTGTTAAACATATATTGGCCTACGAGCCTAGTTCCGCGTATGTGCCAGCTCTTCCTATCCCTTCTACTTTTGAAATTATTTTTTCTTCAGATGAGGGCAGCGAGGATGACAATCCTCCCCACCTTCTCAGGATCCCAACCTTATAAACCATGTGAAGTCTAGCCTTAAAAAGCAATTTGAAATGATAGACTTAGGACACTTGCATTATTTTATTGGTATTCAAGTCTTGCAATCCAAGGAAGGTATTTCCCTTTCCTAGTCCAAGTATGCATGTGATCTTCTATGCCATTTTCACATGGAAGATTGTAAGCCAACCCCTTCTCCCTTTTAGTCTAGAGCCAAAATTTCAGTCACTTGTACTTCCCCTGAAGTTGATGCTACCTTATACTGTCAGGTTGTAGGAAAAATTTTGTATCTAACCCATACTCATCCTGAGTTTTCCTTTGTTGTTTGACTTATTGCTTGGTTTATACAAAACCCACATGAAATTCATTGGAAAGCAACTAAAATAATACTTCGTTATGTTCAAGGTAGAGTTCAATTTGGGATTCATTACAATGCATATGCATATCCTCTATTGGTTAAATTCGTTGATTCTGATTGGGCTGGTGACCCTGAAGATCGGAAGTCTACTACATGTTATGTCTTCACTCTTGGTTCTGGACCTATTACATGGGCTTGCAAGAAACAAAGTTCCATTTCTCTTTCTTCGACAGAAGCATAGTATCGTGGCATTGTAAAAGCTAGTAGATCCTTTCAGAGTTTGGTTTTTAGCAACAGCATCCGACTACACTTTGGTGTGATAATCAAAGTGTCATTCAACTATGGAAAGATACAGTCCAACATCAACACAACAAACACATTGAACTACACATGCACTTCATCAGAAATCTCATTCATGACCATGTTCTTGAAGTGTAATATTATTCAACCAATGATCAAGTTGCAGACATCTTTACAAAGGCTCTCACAGAGGCGAAGTTTACTAAACTTCAATTTATGGTTGGAGTTCAGGAAGTTTTCACTAATGGGGGACAGGCTCTAATGCCTCCTTCCTTCTCCTAGTGTGTCAAATTTGTACACCCTTCAATCCTATCCCAAGTTGTTCTTAAGGCGGGATGTTAGGATATTTTGACACATAGGAAATAGTTAAGTATAACGTGGTCTAGTGTAGATTTACGTAAAGTGTGTTTCTTTACTATGTACTTTTGTAACTTACAATTCGAAGGTCATGATATGTTGTAGACATTAAGTGATCCGATGTTTCATTCTCTCCTCGGTATTACCGACACTTGATTCGTGGCTTAGCACCTGATTGGTCCATGATCTCTATTTAAAGAGCATGTGTTATAGACATATTTGGGCACTGAAACCCCAATATCATACATCCATAAACCAAGGGATTCTAAGCCCCTAAAAGTGTTGTTTCATACCGGTAAGAGGGGGGAAAAGGGTCATGCTGGATTACAGGTGCAGTGCGTGCGGCCGAGGAAGTTTCGTCCCTAAAAAAACTGATCGGGAGGGAAGTGGTCGAAGAACTAGACCATACAGGACTGTCTCGAGGTGCTGGGGAGGGGTGATGCTCCCACGCGTGGGATCGTATGATGGGGCAAAAAAGTGTGATGCATACTGCAAAGCCCTTCTCTGGGTGCAATGAGCAGATAAAACAAATGGCAGAGTCTAGTTGGTAGGTGGAAACCTAGAGAATCTTCGAGAAACTGCCATTTGAACACTTGCCTCTCTGAATATGATTAAGATAGCATTGAAATATCCAAGTAGAAACAAGAACTAATAAGAGGAAATTGACACTAATCAAAAACCCCAGAAGCGACTCACCACCTGCAAATATCTATTATAATGGATCCCTCATCTAGAGATCCAAAGGCTGGGAATTTTGTATCTTGTAAGGAAGTGTTGTTGGTTTCTCTATGGAACATCATAGTGTTGGGTGATCTAGCTTTTCATGAGGTGAATATGGCTTTCATGCTGGGAGGATGGCGTTGGGTCAGATCAATGGGTTGTAATCCTCTCTTCTACTACTTCTATCAATAAAGCTATTTGAGTTTTCCTCCATATTCTTGTATATCTTTGCATCTTGTATTGATATATGCATTTGTATGGTTAATATATATCTGATCCTATATTGTTTATGGTTATAGATCTCTATGCTTTGATGTATTATGCTGCTTTGACTCTACAGGTGTTCTTTGAAGAGGGACACGTAAGGAAAGAGTGGCAAAGCTCTGTCAAAGGGGAGAGGAAGCAAGCAAAGAGCCAAGCGAAAGACTGAGGTTGGTACTCTCTGCTTCTCTCTCATCTATTTCTTATAAAGGAAAACATAAGTGACTTTAGTTTATTTGTTTCTAAGATAGCTACCCATCTTAGTCAGACTAGTAGCTCTGAATGGACACTAGTTTTCCCAATAACAAAATGGCAACTCCGTTGGGGAGTGAATAGCTCGTTTGCTTATTTATATTTGTTTGCTTTACAAACTACAGATGGAGCCTGAATTTAAGCCAGTTAGCCTTCGAATTGCTTTTGCTATGCAACTGCAAAGTAGATCAATGCTACTTCAGTCAATCTCTGGGTTAGTTTATGGACTGAACATCTGACTTGCAAACATCCTAAGTGCCCTGGTGGTAGCTCAAGTAACCTCATTAGATCAACCCCTATTCTTTGTGTCTACTGCCTATCATTAGCTCAGTCTAAATCCCAGAACTAAGCTGCAAACTGTGAGCAAAAACCAAGCCCAGTCTCATCCATGGACCATCGCACTGTCTCTCATTAGCAGTCTAGATGCATCACACCTCTTGTGTGCTGCAGATGAGATGCATCCCTATTTCCCTGTGTTACAGGTGCGATGATTAGGTAAGACTGTTTCTGCCTCCAGATTTTGGTTTTCTCTTCATTGTCTTCAGCTTGATTTAGTAGTTTTGCTATTCGTGATCAGTATATCACTATTGAAAATCCCTTCCTTTTCATTATTCAACCTCCATTGTATAAAGAATTGTGAATGTTTTTATGTATTTTTTATCATTTACAGTTCTCCTTTGCAAACAGTAGCTTAATCGAACTGTCGTCTTTTGATTTGAAAGTGTGGCAAGTGTCGTTTTTAGTCAAAGAAAAGAATCTTCATCTTTTTGATAGTCGATTATGCTTTTTCCATTGTATTTGATTTGAATTAATAGTCTTTCAAGTGTCGAAGGCAATTTTAAATTCGAAATCGCAAAGATTCGTCTTAGTCTTCCTTTAGTTTTTTGAAAAGAAAATTGTTAGTACTGTCGCTTTGAAAGAAAAATAGTTCAGATCTGTATTTAGCATTCTTTTTGTCATTCACACATTAAGAAAGTGGAAAACAAATACATGCATGTGCATTTGCATTAGACTGCTTGTGGAAATTGATTTAGGACAGTGCATCTTAGTGTGTGCTCTCTGCTCTATGTTGAAGGAATCTTGCTTCTCTTTCCTTAGTAACTAGGATTTTCGTTGCAAAAAGAAAGTAAACGTCTGTTTATCATCTTAGGTTGCATATTTAGGAATTGTATATCTACATCACGCAGTGAAACTTAAAGGAAAACTTCTTAAGAAAGATCAACTGTAAAATAAATTTCAATGAACATAAAAATGCTTTGGAACCTAATGCACAACATCTAGAAGTCTAGGCTAGAGATGTATTCTGGCGTTGTAAAGCTTGGTAACTATCGTTTTCATTGTAGGTTGGGTGATTCCTCCTCTTTGATATGACAAGTTCCAATACGGACTTGTGCTCCCATGTACCGTTGAGTATATATTGGGAGACCACAATAGGCTATATCTTTTATCCTTAGGAAGCTATGTCTTCTACCCTATCGATCACAATGCACTGAAAACAACATTCAGGAAGATTGACTATTGTACCGTAAAAAGTATTTTGCAGTTTTGCGATTTTTTGGTAATCCCTCTATATATATTTCTAGAGTAGTCACTTTCATTCCTTTTTAGACTCCTTAAAGAAAAGGTCCATCTGAGCACTTGTCACTTCAGGCTCATTAAAAATCGAAGGCGGCTAGGGTCATCTTTAGCTTTTTCTCAACTTTTAAAAATTGAAAAAGCAGGTTGTGCCAAAGCGTCATAAAATTTATTTTAATCGAAATGATATCATTGTTCCCTTGTTGGTCTTAGGTTGAGAAAATGGAGTCCACCAATCAAGGATTTCCCCTTGGGGGGAATCCTGGTCCCTTCTCCTCTTGGGGAGATATTGGTGCACCTCATATGGCCACATTGTCCCTTCCAGGACTGACATTTGGTCTGCCAGTATGGCTTTTCTCGACCTCTATCATTCAAAACACCATGATTCATGAGCAATCAAATCAGCAACCGAATGATACTAGAGTTACCCCCAAACCTTCTACTTTGTTTGTTTCTCTCTCTCCTTCTTCCTCTTCTCTTGGTGAAGCTAGTAAAACTAAAAACCAAGTAACTGAGAAGAAGAAGAAAGGGAAGGAGAAGAAGAAGAAGCCAATGGAAAAAGGGGGCAACCATGCATCATATGGCGAAAATCCACACACTGCACCATCCAAACCTAAATCTCCATGTGTCATTTGCAAAGGAGACCACTATCATCAAGATTGCCCTTACATCCTGCAGATCTTAAGGGACTGGTCTCCCCGCTTGCACAATCCAGTGCCCTCAACCTCTGACGATCATGTTTAAAGTACACCATCAACTAGTGAAAATGAAGTCAATGGACAAAAAGGAGATCTAAAATTCCTTGTAGACTGTGTGAAGGCGATCATGCCATCCACCGTTGTCCCTTCCTAGACGAAGCTAGAAGAGCCTTGGATAACCATCCTGCTTCACCGCTACAGCTTCCTCCTGGATACAAGAAACTCTTTTCAAGTCCATCGCTAGTTGAAAATCTGACTGACACACCGTTGTGGTCAGTCGAAGCATCTATCGTTGAATATAAACCCTCTGAGTCCATACAGGACCAAAGTCAATAGGTCGAGACGACATTCGACCCTCCAGAAGGTCTACCTTCAGACAATACAGTCACCAAAGAGAATGAGAACAACACCATTTAAATTATTTTTGTCAACACAAAACCCGATGAACATGGGGGAAATCTACATATTCCTTTACCACAAGAAGGAAGTTCATCAGAGATTCACCCGGCCATCTATTCAGTCCCTCCTCTAAGCAATCTAGTCGTTTCCTTCGATTGGAATCTACTAGGCAGACCCCGTCTACCATCTAATGTACCATTCTGAATCATAGTACAAGCTTACAGAATGATCACGGTTGGTGCTATCATAGATGAAGGGGATTCTGTGAGTATCCTTTCCTCAACTACTTGTAAAGTGCTTGGTTCACCATCACTTCTACCTGAGATTTGAAATCTATCAGGCTTCAACAAAGGAACCAGTCGACCGTTAGGGAACCTTCCAAGTTTTCCTATAACTTTGAGAAGGAAAACCATTTATCTGAACATGATGGTAGTCCAAGGACCTTTAGATTACAATCTACTCCTTCTGCACGACTACATTTATAACATGGGAGCTATTGTTTCCTCACTCTTCTGAGTGATGTGTTTTCCGCATGAAGGAAGAGTGGTCTAGCTTGTAGACCAACTTTCATTCCCCGGTTCAAACATAGCTACTAGTCAAATGCCAACCCTAGCTAGTCTTTTTTCTCAAGGAATGTCTCATCAATCTCCAGTCAATCCACCTGATGAATGCGAGTGGTTCAGTGAATGTGGCTAAACCCAGGGGGCATGCACCCTGGTCTGCTTCAGCAGGAAAACTTTAAGTATAGGGTAGGTTTCCGCGGAGGATATATGACTAGTTTGACACACCCATTTGTTTAGGAAAATGGGATTAGACTGGAATAGGATTCCCTCATCAAAGGTTAGGTGATTGGAACTGGAATCAACTTCATCCATTTCGATGGACAGAGCCAAGGAAGTTCTTTGTTTGCTACGCGGGTGGAATAATCTTGCTAATGCAAGAAATTCTGTATGATGACCTGGAAACTCTACTTCTTTATACTTGGGGGTATGCAAACCTTTTTGCATGCAAGTGAAAAGTGACAATTTATTTTCTTAGTTTGTAGGTTCTTAACCCTTTAAACTGTAGGTTGGTCGTTCCTAGATTGCATAAAATAAAGGTTGCGGAGCAAAGTTTTGAATGGGGCAAGCTCCCTAAAAAATGAACCTATCGATGAGACATCCTTATTATACGATTGGCACGAGTAGGTTTACACGAAGTTCAAGCTCGTTAAAAAATAAACCTAGAAATGAGCAAATGCTCCCCCATAGTTTAAGCTCATTAAAAAATGAACCCATCTTTCAGTAAATAACCATTGCGATTGCATAATCATCAAATTTTAAGCCTTGGTCGTGTTCTTACCATCACTTCCACTCTTTCTAGCTGATCATATGCCTCCATTTGATTTTTTACCCCTTTTGAGGAACATCTACGACAAGTGATTCTATTAGCCATCTTATTTACACTGTCGTGATTGAAAAGTTCCAAACCTTACCTAGAACTAGCTGCTATCTGAAAACATCACTCATTCCTCAAAAAATGAGTTCCTTTAAGCTCTTTTCATCTAACGCGTAAAATATGAAAATATTGCCAAGAAATTGGCCTCTCCAGCTCGTTAAAGTGATTGGGAGTGCCATCCCTCCTCTAGATTTTAATCTTTTTGGACCTGAGAGATCATTACACAAAAAGATCGAGTGATTGTCTTGTTCGGATCGTTAAAACCATCGAAAAGTCATCCCTTTCGTATTATTTTATACCTTTTCGGACTTAAGGGATTATATTACGAAAAAGAATTACTGGATTTTCCTTTCCGTCTCTTTTCAGACTCTCTAAAATTAAAAAGGATCGAGTTATCTTTGTCGTTAAACTCATTAAAACAATAGCGACAAACTTATCCATGTAGACAAGAGCGAGTTTCACTGTCGCTAGGCTCGGTAAAACATAGTGATGGGTTTACCCGAAGGGAAAATTATAGAACAAGCATATGTTATCCTCCTCAAGCTTGACAAAAATAAAGAGGTACTGGTCAGAAATTACTGGGGAAAAATTGGGAAGAAAACTTGAAGAAACTTTATTAGTAGCAGGTCACTCTTGAACATGACACTTTCACTCCATCACCATGATTGAGTTGGGTTGGGTTATTCTGTTCACTGGTCATATCACCATTGGTCCTTCATACCATCCATTTTTGGGGTTAACGCTACCAATCCATCTCTGTGTCACCGATATGTTTAAGAGAAGTCGCTCAGAGAATTCACCAACCCAAATTACATCTCATCCATTGCAATACCTTCACACTTCATTCTTTCATGACCACCACCCTGAACCTTGTATCATCAGATCATTTTCACCTCCACAAAATCATTTGCTCCGTTTCGTGTCATAGATGTGGGGTTCATTAAGGCCCTCCTACAATGGGTCATTTCTTGTCGACATCAGCACATTATCCATGGAGATGACTTAGGAACAACCCTTTTACTACTTTGAAGCTTGCATGCCTCAATGGCAAGTTTCTCACTTCTGGCGATAGGTTTACATCAATGGCCTTTGACTAGAAGATTTTACGTGGTGTTCGACATCAACTCATGTATTCGCATCATGTGAATTATATTGTCGTACCTTGAGGGTCATTATCATTATCAGTGGTTCCTCTCGTGCCTGTTAACAACTTACATCATTGGCTGGTAATCAGGCAACGTCTTTCCATGTTTGACGTCAAAACATCCTTTCACATGGATTGACTTGTACTTCGGGCGAAGATTAAACGAGTTTGAAGACCCTGGATCTAGTTCCATCCATCCGGGCTACAATATATTCAGGAAAATAAAGACATCAAATGTACATCATAGCTGCACAGATAATCATCCAAACTAAGGGATGATGGCTCTACCAGAATCATCAGTCTGCCACACAGGTAATTGTCTGTCCTATGTACATGAAAATGAATTTATAAAATTGAGCATGGGAATGCCCGCCTCAGCTAGATCGTGAAAATATTATGAAGATAATGTATTGTATTGTATCTTATTATAGGTCACCTTCCAATTCGAAAAACCTCGGATCCTCATGATAAATCATTTCACCTGACATCAGAAGATTTTCGACCTCGTGCTTTAGGGGGAAACTATTATAGACATATTTGGGCACTGCAACCCCAATCTCATATGTCCATAAACCAAGGGCTTCTAAGCCCCTTAAAGTGTTGTTTCATACCCTAAAGGAACAAGATCAGCTGATTACATAATCTCCTAGAATTTCTCTTTGAAAAACTACTCAGAACTGGTCAAAACTAGACCATATAGATTGTTCAGTGCTAAGGGTGCGATGCATCCCACCTACTACATGCAGAAAGTGTGATGCATATTGAAAAGCCCTTCTGTAGGGTGTAATGAGCGAGATCAGACAAATGGAAGAAGAGTTGGCTAGGTGGAAACCCAAAGAATATTCTAGAAACTACCCATTTGACACTTGCCTCTCTGAATTTGCCCAGGGATGAGTAAGAGATCATGAAATATCCAAGTGGAACCAAGAGCTATAAGAGAAATGACACTAATCAAAAACCCAGAAGTTGACTCACCCACCTGCAAATATCTATATATGGATCCCTCATCCTAGAGATCTAGAGGCTGGAAATTTGTATCTTGTAAGGAAGTGCTATTGGTTTCTCTGTGGAACATCATAGTGTTGGGTGATCTAGCTTCTCATGAGGTGAATATGGCTTTCATGCTGGGAGGATGGCACTGGGTCAGATCAATGGGTTGTAATCCTCTCTTCTACTACTTCTATCAATAAAGCTATTTGCATTTTCCTCCATATTCTTTTATATCTCTTAATCTTGTACTGATATATGCATTTGTATGGTTAATATATATATGATCCTATATTTTTTATGGTTATAGATCTCTATGCTTTGATGGTATTATGCTGCTTTGACTCTACAGATTTTCTTTGAAGTGGGACAAGTAAGGAAAGAGTCGCGAAGCTCTATCAAAGGGGAGAGGAAGCAAGCAAGGAGCCAAGCAAAAGACTGAGGTTGGCACTCTCTGCTTCTCTCTCATCTATTTATCATAAAGGAAAACACAAGTGACTTTAGTTTGTTTGTTTCTAAGATAGCTACCCATCTTAGTGGGACTAGCAGCTCTGTATGGACACTAGTTTTCCTTATAACAGCATGGAGGGTCATTTGTAGGGTGACCGTTCATGAGAGAAGCTTATGTAAATTTTTATTCTTTTGTTAGTAAATTTCCTGAAGTGGCCGTGTTGGTTAAGGTTGTGGACTATTTCCCTCTTTGATGGTTTTAACCATGTCAAGAATACTGGTGTATTGATTTGTGATCTGTTTGTGAGCAGTGTCCTTTGGTGTTCTGTCTGAGGAACTTACCCTATAAATTCCTACAAACATTAGCTTTGAGAAACATCATCTTCATATTTTCTTTCTAATCATGACAGTCAGTATCATCAAGTGCAAGAATACCTATATGGTCCATACTTTCTGATTTATCTTGTTTTTTTATTGATTTTCCTTGATATATGAATGCAAATATATCCATGGCATTAGATACATCACTGTCACTATTTTCCTAACTTGAATTCATACTCTATGTTTCCTTATTCTTGTGCTTCCTTCCCATTGTCCTTTATCTACTCTGAAGCGGTTAAACTTTTACTAGAGAAACCTGGCTTTGATACCAATTGTTATAAATACTAAGAGTGATGTGAATCAGAATTTCATTCCCATTAATTCTTTAATTTCACATTTAGAATTTTACATGTTACTTATATTTTAGAAACTCCCGTATGGACACGTTCTTTATGAGCATAAGTAGCATATATGCAGATTACTTATTTTCATTAATTTCATCAATCATTATTCCATTACTTATTCATTATGCATTAACCATGAGTAATAAGAGGTAGATAAAGAATAACACATAATCAACACATCAACACATAGGGACATTGGGGTTTTAGGTGGAAACCAAATTTGGGAGAAAACTTACTATCATTTATGTCTTATTTCTTATTATAACTAAAATGATCTTACATCTTGTACGGGTGCAGACTCTTACCAGCATGCAAGTTCCTACCTGTAGGAGGCTACAACCTTTGGTCTCTCTAGCTTCGATTGGAAGGAATCTACTACTACCTGATTAAATTTACAAGCTCCTACTGGAAGGAAGCTCCAACTCCCTCAACACATTTATCGGATACCACCAGAAGGAATCTCCTACTCCCTCACTAAAGGATCCTAACCTAGCACCTCTATGGACCAAATTTCAAAATCTTTCACATTGGATCCACCTGTCTCAAAAACACCTCAAACCAAAACATGTAGACCATGCAACCATATGATCAAAATAAATAGCAAATCACCTTACTAAATTACTAAATAGCCAATTATACCTTTGCAACCATACATTGATCAAATAAATATGCTCACTGAATACAAATATACCAAACACCCTTTTGTAACTAGATCACTGATAGACCAAGCCATATCTAAGTCAAAACCTTTGCTCATCAATACCACAAAAAGAATACTAATGAATACAATCAACAAACAATACAAGACTCATTCACTGTCATAACCAAGCAGTACCATTCTATCGATATTCAATTCAGAATATATATGTGAATGTCATTAAGGGGATCCGTGCATATATGTGCTTCTCCTACATGACATTAGCATACATCCAACTAATGTTATTTGTCTAGCTTTCTATATAGTAAACACAACCTTTGAATACAATACTTTTTGTAACAAAAGCTATTCAAACCTTCCCTTCAACATATTTATCAATATTCCAAATTGCCAAAAAATTCTCATCAACCATCAATATACTCATCAATCAACAGAAAAATAATTGTCATTTAAACACTCTCATACATCACAGTGACATCAATCGATTAGAACAACCAACAAGAAGCTAATTTAATCATGTAAAAAAAAGTAGCAAGAAAGACTCAATTTGACTTTAGCCTTAGTTAAATTGAGTAAATCGAATTTCCACATCAATAGGACAACTTGGAGGTAGTTAAATAGTGTGACATGGATATTTTCACTCAGTTAGCTCAGTAAATTTGAGTTAGAGGGCTTGGATTTCAATTATGCATGTGTGATTGCTAAATTCTAGTAATCTAGTTTAGTTATTTTGAGTTGTATTCAGTTAACTGGCCTCTAACTATTGTTAGAGTCAGTTTAATGTCAGTTGTACAGTGGGACAACAATCTAACTCAGAGATATGTTAGTTAACTAATCAATCAACCTAAAATATCTACTGCATGTAGAGAATTCAAGCTCCTCAGTTGAAGTGGAGATGACAAGGAAGTTTAACATCAATTGTAGACCAGTCATTGAGTGTATGGGTGTTACATGAAATTAGTGATCAATCCTTGGGGATTGCATGGTAATTTGGGGGAAATTCCTAAATAATTGGGGCTAATTTCCTCAATAATTGTGCAAGGAAATAGGGGGTGAGAAAAGAATTGTCTAAGTGTTGGTCAAAGTTGTCCGTTAAGAAAAGAGAACAATTATTCTTTTGTAGGTTGAGCTCATAGCTGAAGTTAGCAATTGTAATATATTCTCTATTCATTTGATTAATGAAAAGAGGCTTGAGGGTTTTTTTTTTTTCAGTTGGTTTCCCCTAGAAATCACTATGTAATTGTGGTTTCTCTTATTTCATATCTCTGCATGTTGTTCAAAATTGTGAATTTCATTTCGCAGATCAGTAGAGTAGAATTGTGTCTCATGATGTTAACTTAAATTTCTTGAGAAGTTGCAATTCTATCAAATTTCTACATGGTATCAGAGCCTTAGAATTCACATTAGAACTAGTATTTCAAATTTTCCTCACAACAATTTTGAATTTGTAGCTTTCTTGCAATAGTTTTTTCTTCAAGATTGGAAGGATATCTTTCAATGGATTGAGATTGGAGTATGCCCTGGAGTGTAGCTCGAATTTCATAGCCTGGAAGGATCAAATGGAAGTAATGCTCGATGAAAGTGGTGTGTTAGAATATGTTAAAACTAACATTGCAAAAAGTCCACAATCAGATGCATAAAAATTAGCCCAATGGTAGAAGGATTTTGCAAAGACCAGGAGAATTCTTCTGGAAGGTGTGAGAGACCATGTGATCTAAAATCTCCATGGAAAAGAGACACCATTTTATATGTGGAAGGAACTAACCAAGCTATTTGAAAATAGAAATGACCATAGAAGATTGGCCCTAAAAGACAAATTTTGAAACATTAACATGCATAAGAATGATATTATTCCGCAGTATCTCTCCATATTTAAACAAGTTCAGGATGAGTTTGGAGGGGTTGGTGTGAATTTTGCAGAATATGACCTAGTGAGCCTAGCTCTCCTAGGCCTTCCAAAATCTTGGCACAACTACCAGGACTCTATGAATGGAAGGGAAGAATTTTCAAATTGGAAATAGTTGTGGTCTAATTTGGTTCAAGAAGAGTTGAGGAGAAATAACCAAGATGGAACATCATCTAAAGCTGAGGATGAAGAGAATTTTTCATTTGTTGGAAAGGGGAAGAAGGGAAAAGGGAAGAAGACCCAAATAAAACCTGAGTCCAACCAAAATAATGCCAAGAAGAAAGACATGGGTAAGATAAAATGATTCCACTACCACAAGTTTGGGCACTATGCAACAAAATGTCCACACAAGAAGTATAACAAGAAGTTGTCAAGAGGAGCAACAATTGAAGAATTGGATTCACAATTTGAATTAGACTTCACCCTAATATCATGCATGGGCAACATTATTATAGGGATTGTGTGGTAATTTGATTCCAGTGCCTCATTCCATATGACATGGTGCAAGGATTTTTTTAGTGCCCTAGAGAAGGATCTCCATATGCATATTGAAATGGGTGATGATGGGAGGTACAATGCTACGGGAATTGGTATTATCACCTTTGAGAGGGAGAAAGCCTCTCCTCTTCACCTCAAAGATATTATGTTTGTACCAGGGATGAAAAAGAACCTAATCTATGATGTAGTATTAGAGGATCATGACTATGATGTTATCTTCAGTAAAGGGAAATCCTTCCTAAGACACACAACTATCGGGAAAGTGAAGAAGATTGAGGTTTGAGTGAAGAACCTATACAAATTTGAGGTAGATTTCACTGCATTGAACAGTAAGGATGAAAAAGTGTAGAGTCGCGATGTTGGAGAACTCTGGCATAGGAGTTTGGGGCATGTATGCCATGGTACATTTAAAATCATGAAAAAAATTACCATTGGTCTCGCTAAAGGATCCCTTGATCAACATGATTTCTGCAAGGGTTTCACATCAGGGAAATATGTCAAATCCACATTCCATGACCAAGAAAGAAGGTTAGATGTAATATTGGAGCAAGTCCACTCTAATGTTTGTGTACCCTTTTCTACAACCTCCACAACAAGACATAAGTACTATGTGGAAGAAGGATGATTTTTTCTCAAAATTTGTTGAATTTAAAGCATTTGTAGAGGATAATGGGAAGAAGGTGAAGGCTCTCGGGAATGAAAATGGAGGTGAATTTATTTTGCATGCCTTCAAGGATGTTTTTTCGAAAGAAGGTATTCGAAGAGAAATGACAACACCCGATAACCCACAACAAAATGGGGTAGATAAGAGGAAGAACATGAGCATAGTGGGAGAAGAAAGGGCCATGTTTCATGACCATTGGTTTTCATTGCATCTACGGATATAAGTATGAAACACTACAGTCTACTTGCAAAACCAAATTCCTCATAGGATAATTGGTATGATCACACTGGATGATGATTTCTTTGGGAGAAAGCTTGATGTGTCTCATTTCAGAATTTTTGGAGCTTTAGTTTATTGCCATGTATCCAAGTATTCAAGGAAGAAAATTGAGCCTACATTAGAGTTGGTATATTTTGTGGAATACATCGAAACTCCACACAATTACTAGGTGATCAAATTTTAGCTCAAAATTGAAAGTGCCCAAAAAGTCTTGAAACCAGTGTCAAGTTGAATTTCTCATCATTTTGAATCCAATAGAATTTGTTTCACCTCAATCTAACATCGTATACTCAAGTTATCACATGTTGATCATTTGGCCAAACAACTCAAATTTGCACAAGTCTGCTGACTGGGAACCTAATTGGGGGATCATATTGTTGAGTCATTAGGGTGAACGTGTGTACCCTTGGGCCAATCACAAGCTTACAAATGGCATCCTCTAATTTTGGCACACGGTAGAATTTTATTGGATGAAGGTTTCGTGATTTGGACCAATGGTTGGGTGCCATGTTTCCCAGTCATGGGCTACCACATGGCACCTTGGGGACAAAAAAAAAATTGTTGGTATGGTCAGACTGAGTTTCGAGAGGTTCAAACCCCTAACCTCATGAACATCAATGGAGTGCTCTACCAAGTGTGCTAGCAATCATTCTTATTATACAAAGGACAAAAATATTATTTAAGTTTTCAATCAGTGTTATTTGGGAGGAGGGGTCGAGCTACCAGCCCTCACCCCTAGTCACAGCTAAGTCACATGACCACAACACAATGTTTTTAGAGTCGGTAGAGTAGGTGCTTGGTGGAAGCCTGACCCCTAGTCACATCACTTGGATAAGACAAGGCATGATGGAGTAGGGGGATAGACCTTAGCTCTTGGACCATGGCCATATTCCACTACAACATGACCACAACCCATGGATTAAGGCACCAACAGAAATGTGTTTCGGAGAAGGGCCATCCAGGGTCCTTTGGACACCCATGTGACCCGATACCAAGATTTTAGGGGCCCAACAGGAAAGGCAGTTCGTTGGCCCAACCCTCAGTCTTATGGCACCCCATGGAACCACCCACACTATTTTTAAGGGCTAGGACAGCGGGGGAGGGTGTTATGGCCCAGACCATAGCCTTATGTGGCCATATGACACAAATTTTTGGTCTTAAGCGGTTATTGGCTAATTTAAAGTTCTAACAAATTGCATCGGTGGAGGGTAAATTTGTTACCTCGTTAGCCAAAAACAGGGAAAATTAGTAGGATAATTAGATTGTTGGTTTGATTTGTAGGACATTTAAGTAGTAAAACTCATGCGAGAGCTTGGAGAGCCATATATTTTAGTGTTTTTTACCAAATTGAGCTCAAGAAGAGTCTACCTAGGGGTTTTTGGATATTTTGGATCCAATGGTGACCTCTAATTGCTATTTTTAGCACATCTAAGGAGTTGTTTTGTAGGTTTAAGACCAAGTCTGTATGGATCTATCAGGTTTTTGAAGTAGTTATAGAAGGAGTTTAAGCATGGGGGAGACCTTATAATTCTTTTCTCACCTCCAGAAGTCCATTGCACCGGTTGTTACTTGCAGGGTTCATCTCAGGTTTACTTTTGTCATTATGTCATGTTGTTTATGCTCTTCAATGTGGAACTGAAGTGCTCATATGTTCATGTAAGAAAATTTCAGTTGGAGTATAGGATCTTTGTAGGAGATGCCTTGTATTGTTGTTTTATGTGAGAGTTATTTGCATGAGAACATTAACTTGTAGGGGTCATAGCCACATGTTTTCATCAACAAAATTTTATTTACTCCTTTTTACACTGAATATATGGAGCAATCTAGCTATGTTGGTAGGCCCAAAGATGTAGCCAATGAGGGGTGAACTCCACCAACAAATCCTTTGTTATGCTCTTCACGATGCATGTATCAGTTATGTGATATTATGTTTCTTATATTAAATTTACATGTGAAGACTAACTCATGGCTTGAAGAGACATTAATATATCTATCTATCTATATATATATATATATGTGTGTGTGTGTGTGTGTGTGTGTGTGTGTGTGTGTGTGTGTGTGTGTGTGTGTGTGTGTTTCAAGACCATTATTACCTTGAAAAGGGTCAGAATGGTCCTTGTTTATTTGTTTGTTTTATTTTTGGAGAAGAGGAAAAAGACACTTCCTCCATTTTCAGATCATATTGATATCAGAGCTACATCTGACCAAGTTGAAAGAATGGGGAAAAGAGTCTCCAAGAGCTAGAGGAGAAAATTTTGGCTATTCAAATGGAGATCATTGAGTTGAGAAGAATACTAGAGATGGTTGAAGAGGAGAAGAGGCATATGTGCCTTCAGTTGCAACATGTGCTAGAAGAACAAGTTGTTGAAAATTCGACTTCGGTGACAGAAAAAGAAACCTCCAGAATGAAACCAGTATGTGGTCATGGTTTAAGAAATGGTTATGGACCATATGATGAAGATGATGCATGTGAATTTTGAAAGCATCTCCAAGATTCTCACCATATTCCAGTTGATAAGAGTGGGTGGCTAGAGTCATCTGCAATGTCATCATCGTCATCAGAAGCTAAAGAGATGAATAGAAAGTTCAAGGAGGTAATAAGAATTTCAAGTACAATTCCTTTTGTTTATGTGCATAATACCTCTTTTGTATGATTTCAGCAGCATACCAAAGGTATTGCTATGAATATGCTTTCCAAGATGGGTTATGAAGGAGGACCAATCATAGACCAAAGTATCAAGGATTGGAATATGGTTAAAGGAAGTTTGGAGAATGCTCTAAATGGTTTAAGGCACATCAACCATCTTAGGATGAGATGTCACCACCACCTTGTGACAATGTTCATTTGTCTCTCAAGTGAGATGAATGCTTGAAGGGACCTTGAATGTCATCTTCCACTCCACTCCATCAAAGTTGTAGCCCAAGACATAGGTATAATCCTCATGGGTGTTTTCTAATTCATGGTAATTTTGAGTACTTGTGAAATAAGTAACCTTGTACTTTATGTGATGCATTTTACCATTGTGTGGTTTTCTGTGAGAAACGAATGATAATGGTTAAAAGAATGGATCAAATTTTATGCATAAAGCATAATTATTCTCCTTTGCATGAGAGGACTTATTTGTTGGCAAGAAAGAGGAAGTTCTTTTGTACCCATTGCAAGAAGCATGGGCATGGCAATGAATGATGTTGGAAATTACATCCAGAGCTTCATTCAAAGAAAGGAAAGGATATTTTGCAATATAATGCAAGGGAAGCAAGAGGGAGAAACGAGGACGCAATCCTAAGCTATCTTCAAGGAAAAGATGATGAAAAAGGAGAACCCATAAGCCTAGGAGAGGCAGAGATTGGGTAGACTTGTTTGTAAAGTTGCTTTGTAAATTTGTAATTACTTGTTGTTGTTTACCTATTTAGGTACTTTTGTAAAGTGAACAATAATTGTCACTATGTGTAATAATTATGTGTTTTTCAGTGATGTTATGTATTGGTTGATATATAAGTCCACATGTTCAAGGACTTTTTTAATTTACAATTCTTACATTAAATTTTGTCATGTACTCACCGATGCAAGTATTCGGCATGAAAATTGTGTGAAAAGAATCTTTGTTTTCAAGATTGTACAAGATGACTATGTTGTTCTAGGAAAAGCCAATTATATCATCGAAATTTTGTAGCTGTGTACTTTTTATGTACAAGCTCAGTTTGAGGACAGTAAAGCAAGTTTATGTTGCTTCTAATTTCCAAGATGGAGTCAAGTTTGTCTTCAACAGTTTAACTTAAAGGTGAAGTTATTTTTTAGCCATGAAAAGATGAGATTAAAGAGAATGTTCAAATTCCACTCATCAATATTTTGTTCTTGCAACAGTGATAAGAACATTGTCTCAATTCTTAGCAGGACAATAGGTCTTCATGGAGAATATAGGTGAAGTGACTTGAATGGGGATTGAAGGGAATCGATTGAAAAGTAGGATTTTTGGATTTATTTTTTGGGTAATATTAAGTTTTGGCCTCATTATATTTACTAGGAAAGTCAAATTTTGGAGTCCAAAAGATCCTAGTGGAGAGGTGTGATCAGGTGATCAAATTTTAGATCAAGAATGAATGTGCCCAAAAAGTCTTGAAACTGGGTCAAGTTGAAGTTCTCATATTTATGAATCCAGTGACATTCATTTCACCTCAATCCAACACTATATGCTCAAGTTATCGTGTGTTGACCATTTGGCCCAATAACTAAAATTTGAGCAGGTCTGCTCATTAGCTGACCATACAGCTGAATCAGCAGGGTGACTATGTGTACCCTCGAGCCGATCACAAGCTGGCAAGTGGATCCTCCAATTTTGGCACATGGTTGAAGGCTTGGTGATTTGGACCAATGGTTAGGAGCCACGTGGGACCCCCGGGATAGTCAATTTTTTTTGGTATGGTCAGATTGAGGTCTGAGAGGTTTGAACCCTTGACCTTATGGACATAAATGAAGCACTCTACCAAGTGTACTAGCAGTGGTTCTTATTATACAAAGGAAAAAACTATTATCTACTTTTTCAATCAGTGTTATTTTGGAGGAGAGGTCAAGTTGCCAGCCCCGGTCACAACTAAGTCAAACGACAACAACGCAACATTTTTGGAGCTGATAGAGAAGGTGTTTGGTGGAAGCCTAGCCCCTGGCCACATCACTTGCATAATATCATGCATGATGGAGGAATGTGTCAATGTAGTAGGGGTCTAGACCTTAGCTCTTGGCCCATGGCCATATGCCCCTGCAACGTGACCACAACGCATGAAATAAGGCACCATCAGAAAAGCATTTTGAAGAGGGGTCAACCCAGGGTCCTTTGAACACCCATGTGACCTGACAATAGGATTTTAGGGACCCAATAAGAAGGGTGGGTCATTCGCCTGACCCTCGGTCCCGTGGCATCGGTTAAGACCACACACCTAAGTTTAAAGGGATAAGATAGTGGGGGTGGGAATTAGGGCCTAACTCATGACCTTATGTGGCAATATGACCCGAATTGTTGGCCTTAAGGGTTTATTAGCTAATTTAAAGTTCCAAAAAATTACACCAGCAGAGGGTGGATTTGTAGGACAATTAGGCTGTTGGTCAATTTGTAGGACAGTTAACAATAAAACTCATGGGAGAGCTTGGAGAGCCATATATTTTTGAATTTTTTACCAAATTGAGCTCAATAATATTTTACCTAGGGGTTTTTGGATATTCTAGATCTAATGGTGACCTCTAATTGTTGTTTTGAGCACATCTAAGGAGTCTATTTATAGGTTTAAGACCAGGTTGTATGGATCAATCAAGTTTTTGAAGTAGTTCTAGAAGGTGTTTGAGAATGGAGAAGGCCTTGTAGGAGCTTTCTCACCTTCAAAAGTCTACAGCAGCAGTTCTTGTAGGGTCTGTATCAAGTTTACTTTTCTCATTATGTTATGGTGAGGGAAGTTTTGTTTATGCTCTTCAATGTGGAATTGAAGTGTACATATGCACATGTAAGCTCATTTCAGTTGGAGTATAGGATCTTTGTAGGATATGCCTTATATTGTTACTTTATGTGAAAGTTCTTTGCGGGAGAAAATTACCTTGTAGGGGTAATAACCACATGTTTTCATCAACAAAATTTTATGTACTCCTTTTTACACTGAATATATGAAGTGGTCTAGCTATGGTTGTAGGCACGGAAATGTAGCCCAAGAGGGGTGAACTCCATCAACAAATCCTTTTTTATGATCTTCATGATGCCTATATGAGTTATGTGATATTTTGTTTCTTATGTTAATTTTACATGTGAAGGCTAACTCATGACTTAAAGAGACATTGTGAAAAAAACTTGTTTTGTTTCAAGAACCATTATTACCTTGCAAAGTGTCGGAGCGGTCCTTGTTTATTTGTTTGATTGATTTTGGAGAAGAGGAAAAAAAACACCTCCTCCATTTTAAGATTAGATTGGTATCAGATCTTCATTTGACCAAGTTGTAAGAATGGGCGAAAAAAGTCTCCAAGAGCTAGAGGAGCAGAATTTGGCTCTTCGTATGGAGAACATTGAGTTGAGAAGAATGCTAGAGATGGATGAAGAGGAGAAGAGGCATATGCACATTCAGTTGCAGCATATGTTAGAAGAACAAGTTGTTGAAATTTCCACTCCTGTTACAACAAAAGAAACCTCCATAATGAAACCAGTATGTTGTCATGGTATGAAAAGTGGTTATGGACCATATGAGGAAGACGATGCATGTGAATTTTGCAAGAATCTCCAAGATTCTCACCATATGAAAGCTGATAAGAGTGGGTTTCTAGACTCATCAGCAATGTCATCGTGATCATCGGATGCTAAATAGATGAATGGAAAGTTTAAGGAGGTAATAATAATTTCAAGTACAATTCCTTCTATTTATGTGCATAACACCTCTCTTGCATCATTTGAGAAACATATGAATGGTATTGGTATGAATTTTATTTCCAAGATGGGTTACGAAGGAAAACACCTCGACATAAATGGCCAAGGTATCACCAATCCAATCATGGTTGAGGAGAGACCAAAGTCTCAGGGATTGGGATATGGTCAAAGGCATTTTGGAGAATTCTCTAGACGGTTTGAGTCACATCAACCATCTGAGGATGAGATGAAAACACCACCTTCTGACAATGTTCATTTGTCTCCCAAGCAAGATGAATGCTTGAAGGTACCTTGCATGTCATAGTCCACTCCACTCCGTCAAAGCTGCGGCCCAAGAGATAGGTATAATCCACATGGGTGTTTTCCAAAGCATGCTAATTTTGAATACTTATGGAATAAGTACCCTTGTATTTTCTATGATGCATTTGACCATTGTGTGGTTGTCTGTGAGAACCGCATGATAATGGTTAAATGAATGGATCAGATTCTAGGCATCAAGCATAATGATTCTCCTTCGCACGAGAGGACTTTGTTTTCAGCAAGAAATAAGATGTTCTTTTGTATCCATTGTAAGATATATGGGCATGGCAATGAATGATGTTGGACATTACATCCAGAGCTTCGTTCAAAGAAAGGAAAGGATATTTTGCAACATAATGCAAGGGAAGCAAGAGGGGACAAAGAGGACTTGCAACAATCCTAAGAAAACTTCAAGGAAAAGATGATGCAAAAAGATAACCCCTATGCCTAAGAGAGGCAGAGATTGGGTAGACTTGTTTATAAAGTTGCTTTGTAAATTTGTAATTACTTATTGTTGTTTACCTGTTTAGGTAATTTTGTAAAGTGAAAAATAATTGTCACTATGTGCAACAAGTATGTTTTTTTCATTGATGTTATGTATTGGCTTGTTTATATGTCCACATGTTCAAGGACTTTTTGAATGTACAAATTTTTTGTTCAAGTTTATCTACATGTTTGTCATGTACTCACCAATGTAAGTATTCGAGATGAAACTTGTGTGAATAGAATCTTTGTTTTTAATATTGTATAAGATGAATATGTTGTTGTAGGAAAATCTAATTATATCATTGAAATTTCGCAGTAGTGTACTTTTTATGTACAAGCTCAGTTTGAGGATGGTAAAGCAAGTTTATGTTGCTTCTGATTTCCAAGATGGAGTCAAGTTTTTCTTCAACATTTTAACTTCAAGTTGAGGTTGTTTTTTAGTTGTGCAAAGATGAGATTAAAGAGAATGTTTAGATTCTACTCATTAGTATTTTTTCCTACAACAACAATAAGGATATTGGCTCAAATCTTAACAAGACAATATGTCTTCACGAAGAAGATAGGTGAAGTGCCTTGATTAGGGCTTGAAGGGCACCAGTTGAAAAATAAGCATTTTGGATTGAGTTTTTGGGTGATTTTGAGTTTTAGCTTCATTATATTTACTAGGGAAGTAAAATTTTGGTGTCCAAAAGTTCTCTATGGGGAGGTGTGATCATGTGATCAAATTTTAACTCAAAAATGAAAAATCCCAAAAAGTATTGAAATCAGTGTCAAGTCAAAGTGCTCATCATTCTGAATCCAATGACATTCATTTCACCTCAATCTGACACCGTATGCTCAAGTTATTGCGTACTAGTTGTTTGGCCCAATAACTAAAATTTGAGCAGGTCTACTGACTGGGTAGCTAACTAGGTGAACATACAGTTGAGTCAACAGCGTGATTGTGTGTACCCTTGGGCCAATCACAAGCTTAAAAGTGGCATCCTCTAATTTTTGCACATGGTCGAATTTTATGAGTTGAAGGTTTTGTGATTTGGACCAATGGTTGGGTGCAATGTGGCCCAGTCATGGGCTACCACGTGGCACCCTACGGACAATCAAATTTTTTTGGTATGGTTAGACTGATGTCCCAAGGGTTCGAACCCCTGACCTCATGGACATAAATATAGTGCTCTACCAAGTGTGCTAGCAGTGGTTCTTATTATACAAAGGCCAAAACTATTATTTAAATTTTCAATCAATGTTATTTGGGAGGAGGGGTCGGGGCACATCACAACTAAGTCACAAGAACACATTGAAAATTTTTGGAGCCGACAAAAAGGAGCTTGGCGAAATCCTGGTCCCTAGTCACATCACCGACATAAGACTGGGCGTGACAGAGAAAGGTGTCGATGAAGAAAGGGGCTATACCCTAGCTCTCAGCCCATGGCCATATGCCATTGCAACATGACCACAACACATGGATTAAGGTGCCAGTGGAAAGGCATTTTGGAGAGGGGCCAACCCAGGGTCCTTTGGACACCCATGTGACCTAATGCCAGGAGTTTAGGGGCTTGGTGGGAATGGTGGGTCATTTCCCTGTCCCTCGGTGTCATGGCACCCGATAAGACCACGAGACCGAGTTTTAAGGGATAGGTCGGTAGGGGCAAGTGTTAAGGCCCAACTCGCGGCCTTATGTGGCCATATGACCTAAAGTTTTTTCCTTAAGGGGTTATTAGCTAATTTAAAGTTCAAACAAATTGCACCAAAGGAGGGTAGATTTGTCCCCTCATTAGTGAGAAACAGGGCAGATTTGTAGGATAGTTAGAATGTTGGTTTGATTTGTAGGACAATTAACAATAAAACCTATGGGAGAGCTTAGAGAGCCATATCTTTACTTTTTTTGACCAAATTTAGCTCAAGAAGCATCTACCTAGGGGTTTCTAGATAATATAGATCTAATGGTGACCTCTAATTGTCGTTTTGAGCACATCTAAGGAGTCTTTTTACAGGCTGAAGACCAAGGGTGTGTGGATCAATCAGGTTTTTGAAGTAATTCTAGAATGTGTTTAAGCATAGAGAAGTCCTTGTAGGGATTTTCTCACCTTCATAAGTCTACTGTAGCAGTTGTTACTTGCAGGGTTCATCTCAAGTATACTTTTCTCATTATGTCATGTTGAGGGAAGTTTTATTTATGCTCTTCATTGTGGAATTGAAGTGCTCATGTGAGCTAATTTCAATTGGAGTATATGATATTTGTAGGAGATGCCTTATATTGCTTCCTTATGTGAGTTCTTTGTAGGAGAACATTACCTTGTAGGGGAAATAGCCACATGTTTTCATCAACAAACTTTTATGTACTCCTTTTTACACTGAATATATGGAGCGGTCTAGCTATGTTGGCAGGCCTGAAGATGTACCCTGGGGGGGTGAACTCCATCAACAAATTTTTTGTTATGATCTTCATGATTCCTATATGAGTTATGTGATATTATGTTGCTTATGTTAAGTTTACATGTGAAGACTAACTCATGACTTGAAGAGACATTGAAAAAAAAAATATGTTTTGCTTCAAGACCCATTATTACCTTACAAAGCATCAAAATGATCCTTGTTTATTTGTTTGTTTAGTTTTGGAGAAGAGGAAAAAGACACCTCGTCAATTTTCCGACTATTAGGTGTATTTTCCTTGACTGGGGATGACAGTTGTGAGGAGAGGTATCAAAGCTCTATGAGGACAAGGCTCTGAGATGCTCTATGGAATGAGAGCTAAGTATCCCACTTGAGCAAGCTCTGCTAGCTCCAAAGAAGGAGCCTTAGGATGAGCTTCAGGAGGTTGTGGAGTAGCCATATGTAGAGGAACATACAAGAAGCAGAGTAGATGCACCCACTCAACCAAAATCTTCCATAGAGGGGAGAAAGAGAACCAGATAAATTGATAGATTGTTGTAGGATTAATAGGAGAATATGGGAGCCCCCACATTGCAATGAAGGCATAGGAGGTAACCTGATAGGTACACGGGTTACATCTCTCATACCAAGCTCATTGTGCTAGAGTCTTCCTCATTTGAGGAAGCAATTACTCAACCATATTGGGTTGATTCCATGGGGGAAGAATATGAATCCATCATGAAGACAATGTATGGGAGGTGGTGTCAAGGCTAGATGGGAAATCGGTGGTTGGAGAAATTTTTCATAGAGAATCCATAAGGAATTTAGACATGATCGAGAGTTGCATGTGTGCATACTCAAGAGAGAATGGTATGGTCTCAAACAGGTGCCCTGAGGATGGCACACATGGATCGATAGTTATCTCATTAGATTAGGCTTCACCAAAAGTGAAGAATATGTGAACCTCTACCACATTGTGGTTGATAGTAAGTTTCTTATTCCTATTTTTTATGTTGATGATTTAATATTGAGAGGTGATGAGCAGTTTATCCACTCTTGCAAGGGAATTGGAGATGAAAGACATGGGCTTCGTGCATTACTTCCTAGGGCTGGAAGTATAGTAGGGTGATGATGAATTTTTTGTGTCTCAAGGCAAGTATGATACTGAGATACTTTAGATATTTCACATGGAGAATTGTAAGCCCACGGAAACACCTTTAGCTACAAACTGGAGGAAGGAGTATGCTTCTTCAAGTGAGGAAGTAGATGCTACCATTTATAGGTAGTGTTAGTGCCAGTCTTTCCAGCCTTCCTCCAGTGATCAAATATGCTCTTACAAAGTGATTTTGAAGTGTCAAGGTCAAATTTTGTCATTTCAGTGAGTCTTCAAGCAAAATTTGGTCACTAGGCATTAGGTCTAGGGTTTGCTCTCACTCTTTTCAAAGTTGCCCAAATGCAAATCTATGTCACTATTCAGCTGAGTCTATCATCATTCATAGGGTTTTCATTATCATCTCAGTGTCTAATGAGTCATTTTACACCTTGTTCATGCTTCAGTTGCGCCTAGGTAAGGTCATTTCCCTCTCCTAGGGTTTTGAAGGCAATTTCTTTTGGACGGTCAAATCATTCAGCAAAACTCATATCCTGATGTTCATACACCTTCCCCTATCCTTAAAGTACCTTATAAAACACTTCCCATCCCTTAGATCCGCCAAATTCCTCATTTTTCCACAAACTCTAGTTTCTAGCTACAACTTGGCAATTTTCTAGGTTGGGCCTGTGTTTTTCCCTTTTGGATCCCTTCCCCTCACTAAATCTATAATATTCAACTTTCCCATGCTTCCTAACATCCCTCCCCACTCCCAAAAATTTCCCCAAGAATTTAGAAGCCC
>APFE030203395.1:243100-274524 GCA_000404065.3 Pinus taeda
CCATCCAATCTTTCAAAGGCATCAATAACAGTCTCCTACCCTCGCCAAAGAACCCCCTGCGAAAACTGTGTCCAATCCCCGCACCCAAAATTGCCTTTCCCCAATTTTCCACCAAAACCCTAAAAATCCAAAATAAAACCTTTTTATCAGTTTACTAGCCTAAAATAAGTGTTCTTTATTGGTTATCTCAACCCGTTGAAGACCTTTTGCCGAGATAGACCGGAGAGAGCCCTCTCCTGCCCCGTAGGGCTAGCTACAAGGCTAAGTGGTTTGATGTTGCCTTGGAGTTTACCTTTTTCAGCCTGAGGTGAAATTTCAAGTGCTAACAGGTAGCTTGTGGGTTCACTGATGTATCTTGTGAACACATGACCTGACATGTGCTATGCAGTTAATTAACTTAACCAAGATATGGTGATGCCTACCAAATTATATTGGAAGGTAGCAAAGCATGTGTTTTGGTACCTCAGAGGCATTACCCAGTATGGATTATGGTACAGACGAACAAAGGAAGTCAAGCTGCAAGGCTTTACCAATGAATATTGGGTAAGAAGTTTATTTGACAAGAAAATTACATCAAGTTTTATCTTCAGTGTTGGGTCTACAACTATTTCTTGGTACAACATGAAGCAAAAGTTTGTGGCATTCAGCTCAACAGAGGTTGAATACATGGTTGCAAGTCAAGAAGCATGTGAAGCAATCTGGATGAGGAAAATACTTGTGGGACTCTTCAGTCGGGATATGGATCTAACAGTGATATATTGTGATAATCATAGTTTCATTAAGCTCTCTAATAATTTGGTATTTCATTACAAGTCTAAGCACATTGATATCTAGTATCATCATTTGTGGGACTGTGTGAAGAGGAGAATTATGTTGCTATAATACATTCCAATTGAGGAGCAAGATGTTGGCATCTTGACAAAGGCATTTTAGGAGGTAAATTTGAATTCCATAGGTGTAGGATAGGGTTGGTGGAAAATCCCTTTCTTTCTAAGATGGAGTGTTCAAAAAATGTAGCAAGAAAGGCTCAATTTGACTTTAGCTTTAGTCAAATTTAGTAAATCAAATTTCCACATTAGTAGGACAACTTAGAGGTAGTTAACTAGTGTGACATGGATCTTTTCTCTCAGTTGGATCAATAAATTTGAGTTAGAGGGCTTAGTTTTCATGTATGCATGTTTAATTGCTAAATTTTCATTAGAGGAAATTTCAGCCTAAAAGTGGCCTCTTAAGGAAAAATAATAAAATAATAATTAAAATAATAAAATAAGAGTTATGAATTTTGGAGGGAAAAGAAGAAAACTACTTTTTTAATTGTATTTTTTGCTTATCTCCTTATAGCTTTACTCAAATTTCAAGTGTAGACACACTTTGGATGAGGACTTCCGCATCCAACGAGTTCCCATTATGCATACTTTTGAGAAGACCCACATTGATAAAAAATGAAGATACATAAAAAAGCATGTTCAACACACTTTTTTAATGTATATTCAATTTTTATCAATGTGGGTCTTCTCAAAAGTATGCATATTGGGTACTCTCTTGATGTGGAACTAAATTCTGCACCCAACATGTGTCTACACTTGAAATTTGAGTAAACCTATAAGGAGATAAGCCAAAAATACAATTAAAAAAAGTATTTTTTCTTATTTTCCCTCCAAAATATTTACATGTAACTTTTAAAATTTAAAGGATTTTGATTGGTTTACATATTATGACATGGAAATTACTTGAAAATTTCATGGGCACTTTTATGCTAAAATTTCCTCTAATGACTTATCCAGTTTAGTTATTTTTAGTTGTTTTCAGTTAACTAACTTCTAACTATTGTTAAAGTTAGTTGAAGGTCAGTGGTGCAATGGGAGAACAGTCTAACTTAGATATCTTCTAGTTAACTTATTAATTATCCTAAAATAGCTAGTGCATGTAGAGAATCTGAGTTTCTCAGCTGAAGTGGATATGAAAAGGCAATGTAACATTAGTTGTAGACTAGTTTTGTGTACAGGTGTTGCATGAAATCAATGATCAATCCTTGGGAATTGTGCAATCAATTTGGAGGATATTCCTAAATAATAGAGGTTTATTTCCTTAGGAACTATGCAAGGAAATAGGGGGCTTGGTGAGCAAAGAATTAACTAATTGTTGGCTAGAGTTTTCCATTGAGCAGAGAGAATAGTGATTATTTTCATCTGATTAATGAAAAGAGGCTTGAGGGGTTTTCTCCCAATTGGGTTCCCCTAGAAATCATCGTGTATTTGTGGTTTTCATCATTGCATGTCTAGCATGTTGTTCTAAATTTTGAATTTCACTCCGTAGATTAGTAGAGTAGAATTGTGTCTCATGATTTGAGATTAACTTTCTTGATTAGTTGCAATTCTATCAAATTTCTACAAATTAAACCACATTAATTTAGATAATATGCATGACTATTCTGAAGAGAATCCACTTATGTATGCAGTATTCAAGAATACCACCCATGTATAGATCTCAAAACATTTCTCATTAAAACCTCTTTGCAAACACAGTCTTTGTCTAGCAGAATAAGCACGTCAAAAACAACATTACTCAATGTCACGACACATTGTCAAATAAAAATACTGATATTTTCATCTTCATAAAAAAAAAAAAAATCATATCTCAACTTTTGCATACACGATTAAACCAGATATTTGCATCTGCATACACACCGAAATCATATCTCTGAATATATATTTAGATCATATATCATTGATCTTGCATTTATTAGCAACTTAAACATTTTCTCATAGTTGCACCTACAATAAGAAAATCAATCAAGCATATCCATTAGCTTTCCAATACACTTTTAGATCTCTCATATCTAAGCATTCTCCTTGCTCCTTTGTGCACACTTGTTCCAAATCAGATCACACATGAATACTCCATAAAATATACACACAACTACTTGATCTCCTTCTCCTTTTATAATCTCTTTTCCTTGCCAATACAATGGGAAAATCATTTGTATTTTTTGTCAATAATTTTTTACAGGATCAAATAGACATTGACATCACAAAATTGTGGGATATTACCACGGAAAATTCTCATGGCATTTCATGTGCACGCATAAATCGAGAATTGCACTTTAAGAATGTATACACAACATCACTAAAGGATAGTATTGTTTGTACATGACTTTTCCACATAAGATTTGCATATAATTTTAAACTTAAATTTCTTTAATTTGTTTCAAATCCAAAATGTTACTAAGCTACAAAAAATCTTCATCATCTTTTGCAACACCTGTAGAAGCATTTGTATCATCTACAATAGTTCAACAAATCTTTGTAGTCATTATCCATTCATAGACTAGTTGTGATTATTCAATCATAACAAGAGTGTGACACCAAGGAAAACACATTCAACATCTAGGCTGACATCAAGAACAACATATTAGTCATAATATCAACAAATGGAACTTGTGTTATCACAAAACATCAAAACAGCTTGAGTGCAATACACCTAAATATCTTTAATATTTTGTATTATCCATAGCAACTGCATACAACATGATGCAACTACAATGTATTGTGCTTAAACATTAGAAAAGAGATTGATCTATGTTTTTGTCTTAGCCAAGAGACCTAGCAATTTCCTAGAAGGAAGGCTCCACCACTGGTGATTTTCCTATCATGAATGTTTCTTGCTTAATGAATGATCGTATAGGCTTCTAGAGTAAATTCTATATATTTAGGAGACCATAATAAAAAGTCTAAAATTCCATGCATATATTTAAATATCCTCGCGTGATCTGAATGGAAAGTGGCATCCACCCATGGCATTCATATTCCCATGGTATTTATCCACCCATGGAATTTACCCATGGTATTGTAACTTAGAATGTTTATAAGTAATAAGCCTCATTTTGACAAAGGACAGATTGTCCATCACAATGTATTTTTTATAGTTCTTCTCTATTTTAATAAAAAACAAAAAAAACTTTATGGTTTGGTTTAATGTGTGTTCTCTTCTTTTCCTAGCATTTCAATTTTTTAGATCTTGGGGTTCCCCAAGATCTAGATCAATGGTATCAGAATAGGTCATGGGTCTATGCAAATCAGGGTTTTAAGGGTCTCCAGATACTTCAAATTTTATGTGCTTACTAACCTATGAACAAGGGTTTCAACGTAAGACTTCCAAATTATTTTCCATTCATACACCCTCATATAGGTCATATGCCAACTGCAAACCATGCACACACATATAAGTCTAAAAACTAAGATGAGTAGTGCAGTGAAAAAGGAAATGTCAAAGGATTTAACTGATTATGAAATGGGAGGATATCTACAACTACTACTCTCACCTTATTCAAAGGGGAGGGGAGATTCCAATAATTTATTGGCTTTTCTTTGCCCTTATCAGTCTTATCTATTCTAATGAGGAGAAAAGGACCATACATGACGAAGAAAACTTTACTCTTGATATTGGGTTGAAGGTTACCTAAAACATGGTAGAAAACAACCCCTACGATCCCCACTTTAATCAATCATGGCCCCACGAGTTGTTGCAACAATCCTGCATACATCAATCGGAGCAACAACAACAGTGATACATGGGTTGGATCGAGCAACAAACCCCACAAGGCTTACAGTGATGTCAGGTGGGAGGCCATCGAGAGCCTCAAGGCCTAAGGCTCGCTAGGATTCTCACGTTTTAGAATAATCTGGAAGCTTGGAAGCGAGGACATTGGTAGCATTTATTTGGTGAAGGTCAAGGGAATGAAATGTTATTCTGCGATCAAGGTGATGGACAAGAAGGAATTATGGAACCAGAATAGGGCGATGAGAGCCGAGACAAAGTGGGATATTTTGGAAATTTTGGATCACCCTTTTCTACCCACACTATATGCGCACTTGGACAAGAGCTATTTCATGTGCCTAGTCATGGAAGTGTGCCTTAACAAGGACTTCCATGAGATCCGTAAAATGTAGCTGACCAAGAGATCCAACGACTACGCTGTGAGGTTCTATGCATCAGAAGTATTGTTGGCGTTGGAATACTTACATATGTTGGGAATTGTATACAAAGATATGAAGCCTGAGAATTTATTTTGCTCATGAAGATGGCCATATCATGCTCACTAGTTTTGACCTCTCCTTGAAATGTAGCGTCCACCTAACACTGTAGGAGACCCCAAAATCAAAACTTGACACCGACAGTGATACCACCATGGTCCTTGGGACTACCATCGCCATCATGGTTCTTTACCTCCTACGTTATCCCTTGCACCAATGGTGGGCACCACCCATATGCGCCCTTGGGGGCCCACGCAGACAATAATTCATGCCTTTTTGGGAAGAAAAAATGCAAGCAACCAAAGCTCCAAGAAGATCAACACTCCACCTCATCATTGTTGGTTCTCTTGGCCGAGCCAACCGATGCTCATTCCATGTTGTTCGCCAGCATGGAAAAGTACTTGGCACCGAATATCATCACCAGTGAGAGCCATAATAACGTTGTCAACTAGTATACCCTCGACATCTTTATCTTCGAGCTCCTCTATGGGCGCACACCCTTCATTGGCCCCAACCATGACAAGATGCTTAGAAACATCATCAAGGAGCCTTTGCACTTTCTCGATGAAGAAAAAGAAGAAGAAAGGATGTTGCCATTATCAATTTATTCCCATTCCATAATGTGACAGTTGTAGTGGCATGCTTTGCGGTCGAATCATTTAGAAGTGTGAGGGTTTCATTTAGAGTTTCTATGAATCTCATCAAAATTTGGTAGAACTGATCCTCTGTAGATATTTTTCCTATTTCCACTCTAGTTTATCTAGCATTCACCATAAAAACCACTATTTCATTAAGTTCTTTCATTTTTCTAATAACATCTTTTATTTATATGAAACTTGCATCACTTTCCCTCCAAACAAAGAGCAATTTGTGGTATAATGCCGCAAACATCGAGCACTTTGTGGTATGATTATTTTTCATTCTGTATCAAGCACTTCACATAAAGAAATGCCCTTTCTCAGTAGTTGGAGACTTGAATTTACAACTTGTTTTGTTCAGAAATGTGTAGCATTAAGAAGAGTAGGTGCTACACCTACAATACTCCCATGAAAAAGTAAAAAGAACCCTTGTAGTAAAATATTTAATATTCTCCATCCTTGCTGCCATTGTCAAGGATATGCCATAATTTTTATGGGCTCCAAATCTAAAGCGAATGTTGCCACTCGAAGCCATTGTGGGGATCTTTCGAATCCTCTACTTATAATACTTCTATTATCAACAAAAACCAATTCAGGATTATCAAAATTTACAAATATAATCCACCATATTTCTACCCAGTAATTTGACAAGTAAACTATGTCAAGGTCCATCTGCTAGGCCATGCACTATCAATCTCATAGTTGGTCCACAAGGATTAACGGGTATCTCTATCCTTGGAGCCTTGTTCGTCATGATTATGGGTTATCCACAACCCCAAGGTTATGGGTCAAACACACAAAACCCTTGTAATCAAATTCCATTTGCTAGGTTACACACTGTCAATATCACAGCTGGTCACAAGAATTATAGGGTATCTCGATCCTCGAATCTTCATTTCTCATGGTTATGGGTCATCCACAAACCCACATTTCATCGAAGTCCATTTTCTAGCCCCCACACTATCAGTATCATAGTTGGTCAAAAGCATTACAGGGTGTCTCTATCCTCAAACTTTTGTTCATCACAGTTATGGATCAACCACACAAATCCCTTCTCTTGCATGGCTCTTCATATTCAACAAAGACTTGTTAGGAGGGAACTTCATGCAATGGGTGTCATTGCTTCTTAAGGGAGGAGGAATTATATTAATGGAATGTGGCATCCACCCATGGTATTCATCTTCCCATGGTATTTATCCACCCATGGAATTTACCCATGGTATTGTAACTCAAAAAGGCTATAAGCAACAAGCCTCATTTTGTAAAAGGATAGATTGTCCACTATAATTTCGTTGTTACAGTTCCTCTTGTTTTAATAAAAAAATCTTTGTGGTTTTGTTGAATTTGTGTTCTCCTCTTTTTATGACATTTCTATTTTTCAAACCTTAGGATCCCCCAAGATCCGGATCAGCATGACTTCCTTGAGATGAGTTTCCTTATGGTTTGATTGAAAGTATCCCACCAATCCAACTATGTGTATAATATTGGGTCTTGTAATTGTGAGATAGAATAGACTTCCAATGATTGATTTATAGACATATTGATTGACTTATGGAGATTTTTCTTCCTTGTTGAGGTTATGACATGTTACCAAGGGTGTAATTACAGGTTTATAGTCTCCCATGCAAAATTTTCTTAGAATTTCCTTGAGGTAATTAGTTTGAGAAGAAAAAATATTTTCTCTATTTGTTGAACTTGTAGTTCAAAAAATAAGGACAAATCTCCAAGAAAAGAAATTTCATTTTCTCACTACATAGTTTTTTCAAATATTTGAATCATTGATTCAACATTACTACCAAAAATTATATCATCAACATATACTACAACTAATAGTAGATTATTACTTTCAACCTTGATGTAATATTTCTATTAGTTGTTCCTTTCTTAAAACATGATTGTCATAAATAAATTTCTAACCTGTAATACCATGCCCTTGGTGCTTTCTTTAATGCACACATACATTTTTTCAGTTTACATACATAATCTTTGTTGTTTCTAAAACAAAAGCCTTCATGTTTCTTCACAAAAACTTCCGCTTTTAGGTCACCATTTAAGAATGTTGACTTAACATCCATTTTATACACTTTTAATTACAATAGCAGGAAAATGCCAAGAACATTCTCATGGCTTTGATCATTTTAACAAGGGAAAATGTTTCTTCAAAATATATTCTTTCTTTATGAGCATAACAATTACAGACAAGTTTTGTTTTTCCTATAAACTTGTCCATCTTCATTTAACTTATTTATGAGTACCCATTTAGTTCCTATTACATTTTTGTTCTGTGGCCTTGGGACAAGGAGCCACGTTTCATTTTTCTCTCTTTGATCCAATAATTTATTCATTTCCTTAATCTAGCATTCATCTTGACTTGCTTGAGAAAAAATATGTGGTTCTATCGTAAATAACAATGCTAGCTTTGCATGACTAAATGTGCCTAGGAACTTTCTTTTGGTTTGTACCCCAGTTTCTTTATCTCCAAGGATCTGACTCTTTGGATGATTTTCACCTTGATGGAGACTTTTACTGTAAAGCTTCTTCTATGTCTTCTTCCTCTATTTCTTCACGTTCTTCTCATTCTTGATGCTCTTTGACCCCATTCTCTATTGATTCATATTTATTGGATTCATCATGTTGTGATCACCTTCTAAGACAAACAAATCTTTCATGAACTTTCACATCTATGCTTCAACAACCTTTTGGATTTTTTATTGTAACACTTGTAACCTTTTCTCCTAGAAGAATATCCAAGTAGAATCCCTTCATATGCTCTTGGCTCAAACTTTCTATGATTGTCCTCATTCCTTTCTATGAACCATTTACTTCCAAAAACTATAAAATGCTTTATATGTGTAGGTCTTCCATACCATAGTTCATAAGCTGTTTTATCATTATTTACTCTAGCATGAGCCTCATTGAGAATGTTAATTGTTGTTTGTAAAAATTCTCCCTAGAAGGTATCTGGTACCCTTGATTCATCTGGCATGGTTTGGGTTATTTTCTAGATTCTCCTATTCATTCTATCAACTACCCCATTATGTTGAGGAGTTTTAGCTACTGAAAAATGTCTCTTGGCCCCACGTTGTTCACAAAAGTCATAAAAATCATTGGATGAGTACTCACCTCATTTGTATGATCTTAGGAACTTAACTTTAAGATCCATTTCATTTTCCACCAATGCTTTGAATATTTTATATTTTTCGAAGGCTTCATCTTTATATTTCCACAATTAACCCAACACATTCTTGTGTAATCGTCAATTAGCAACATAAATTAATGCTCACCTCATGGAGATATCATTCTTGTGGGCTCACATATGCCTATATGGATTAGTTCCAAAGGCCTTTTTGTAGAATATTCCTTTGATTTAAATTGAACTCTTGATTTTTATCCAAATTGGCATGGATTTTAGACATTATTTTCAATTTTAATGATTTTGGGCATGTCTCAAACAACCCTCTTTTTACCTAGTTTAACCAGCTGATGAAAATTGAGGTTCCTTAATCTCTTGTGCCACAACCAATTCTTATTTGTTTTACCCAAATAGTAGCCTTAATTGTCTCCATCCATCACATGTACATTACTGTCATTCCTAATTTCTTTAATTATAGTCTCCCCAATGTCTAACTCTTTGACCGCACACTTATTTTATCTAAAAGTTACATCATGTCCTTGGTCACACATTTGACTTACACTTAATATATTATGCTTAAGGTGGTCTGCATACAACACATTTTGAGCATTGCTATTCCCCTTTTTCAAGATTAATATCCATTTACCATTTATTATTATTGGTGCAAATGATATAAATCCACTTCTATCACATGTCATGTGTTTGAAACACCCATTGTCAATGTTCCATTGATTTCCTTGATTTTTGGCATATAAAACAGAGCACACTCTTTGACGCAGAGTAATCCCTGCAAACCCAGAATCACGCTATTTCTAATGCATATAAAATACATCTCAGCAAAACTACAAATCCTGGCAATTTCGCAAACATTTTTACACACCAACAGCGAGATTCCCCTTAAACCAATGGCGCCCTCCATGAGACCGACTCATCAAACTGAGGTTCTGACATTCATTCGAATCGAGCTTTCGATTCAACCCTTTTATTCAAGGTTCGATGCATACACAGGTTTCACAAATTGATATTAATCCATACCCAGAATTTAACATACCTCGTTATCTCTGCAAATTTATAATTCACTTTCTCATTACCTCTCAACAATCATCTGGTTGTTAAAAGCCCTTCAACTCCTACGGTCCACGAGCATGTATCCGGCTTGTACTTATTCCAACCTCAGCACCAAGACCAAAGCGTGCTCCATCACAAAAGCGTGTACTCGCATTATGAAATACAGCAGCACTGTCTACTTGGCGTAAGAAAAACCTCCGCAACATCATGATCTTCAGTTATTATACAGTCTGTGTGAGTACTTCCATTCTCGTGAATATGATCAATAGCCCCAAACATCCTTTACTATTTCTACAGTGCATGCCATCGAACTGTATTCATAATGAAACTACTGGCCTTGGGTAACTTCAACCTATCAGCAGCCTTTAAGCCACCATACAATCTAACAAAATGCGCCTTGCTTCAATTAAACCTTCCTCACGCAGCTTCTGACAAATGGGGATCGCTATCACTCTGGGTTTTAACACCATTTAAGGCTGCTTCAATCCTCTTATTAACACAGGTCTTCACAATAAAACACTGCGCAGATGATAACGTGAGAACCAATATTTAACGCTTCACATTTACTCTAAACGAAAGCTGCTCAACCTTTCGGTCAGAATTTTGGGTTTACGGCTTCAGGTTTAGACACTTGAATACTGCAATTCTTGATATCAAGGATAACTTTGCATTCAATTCGACATATACACTGCAAGGGTTTGATATGCTCAAAAGAAAACGACGCTTCCTCAGGGGCTGATTTCATAGGTTTCAGTTTGATTTTATAAAGAAATTCGAATCCCAAGGAGATTCACTCTGTTGACATCATGTGGAACCTAGATTGCATGAATAAATCACTTACCTTAAGTACAGCATCAACTATGACTACACTTACTGCTACCCGCTTTCACTCCAGTCTAAATTGACAATCACATAATTCAATGCCACGATTCTTGGTAATTCAGTTGCTCCGATCCGATTTATCGGAGATCATCAATCGGATCTTTTGCCAGGTGTTTCACTTCCAGCGCCAAACTTCCTGTCCGATCCAAATCGGCATCCAGAGTTTAACATCGCTTAACTGTTCCTCGACTCCACATCGCCTATACGAATTCGCCAAGCCGATGCACATTTCAAAGTCAACATATGTATTAATTTGAGTCTGGTCAGAAATTCCGCATACACTACAAAAGGTCCACACCGTCTTTCTAATCTATCTTCCGGGGTAGAGACGGTTCCCAACTCACAAAATTTGCTAACGCCGAATTGCAATAGAGACAGAATTCTTCAAAATACAAAAGAAACGCAGATCAAACCCAATTCAATTGATTATACAGACATACCATACTCGCGTTTTCACAAATTTCGAATGATTATATTCAAAGAATGAAACAGTCTCGGCTATTGGACAGTTACACAAAACTGATCACTGTTTTTGGTTTTTTTATTCATCTCAATACTAAATCTGAGCGTAGCGCTCCACACCAAACCAAACACTCACACAATCGCTCTTCCCCTCCTTTTTCGACACACAAACTCTAATCCATCTAAAAAGAAAATCCCCTGAGTTCATTACAATTTCCCTCTATTTATTCTCCTAGATTATCTAACAGAGTTTCCTATTTTTCTAAGAAAGAACAGAATTCTTCTATTCCGTTGTTTCCCAAGCACATCTAGACTAACTGCTCTATCTCAAAATCCAAAATAACCTAATCTCCTATTTATTACAATAACAAATTATTTGAGGAATCCAACCTCCTCAGTAAATTGATTTTTGACCAACAATAAATAAATTTCACTAGATTTAACCACAACATGTGGATAAATCTCCACATTGCTGGTTGGGTCTGATGCTCCTGCATCACTCTTTTGGATGTACATTCTTCTTCTTTTCCCAAAATTTGGTAAATTATTTCTTTCTATCTTGCTAATAGTAAGACGTCAATTTTCTTCTACATTCATTAGCCTTATGCCCAAATTCGTTGCAAATAGAATGCTCAACTTCATCCATAAGTGGAGGAAATGCATTGTTGAATGATTTTCTAGTTTGTGTAATTTCATGTAAACTTGGCTTAACCCTTTCATTTTAAAATATAATAGATTTTTATGTTGATCAATGTACTTCGTTATGAACAAAATTACTACGGATAAAACAATGACCATAGAAAATATATGGGGTACTTGCGAGTGAAAAATATTCTTGATAGGATCTTTCCTTGATTATATATTGCATGAAACTCTAATCTCTATTACTTTCTTACTCCTTTGTTACTTGTGTGACTCGGCTTATCCTATTTTTGTTGATCATTTCTTCCTCTATCAGATTTTTTGGGATAGCTACCTATTCCCTTAAGAGCATTAACATATCTTTTTGAACCCTTATATTTTGATGTTTGGGGTTAGAGTCTCCGTTGACTTGTTCTAGTCTTTCCTTATACTTGATCGTCTTGTTTTTATTGATGGAGGTAACTAATTATTGATAATATTATCTAAAAAATGTTATCCCTTTACAAATTTTAAGTTCAAATCTAGTTGTGTCTTAATATTCTCAAGGTATTTTCTCAAGGAAACAATTTCTAGTTCCAATTTATCACAATATCTCTCTTCTTCTTGTAACCGCTTCATTAAAATTTCCTCCACCCATTCGGCTTCTTCTAATTGGATTCTTAAAATCACCAATTATTCACCATTGTTATTATCTTCACTGGTTTTCAATGATGATACTATCTCAAATACAAAATAAAAAGGTCATATTCCTATATTGTCAATGATGGTGATTTGAGTTTTTCTATTCAACCCTTTGAATGGATGTTATGTGAGCCACCTTGCCATTAGAACTAAATTATACAAGTTTTGACTTATCTATTGATGGTGAATCAAAATTGTATTATAAGATAGATTTTAGGGATATGCCTTTGATGATATAGTCAGATGAGAATTGTGGAAATGGTTGTAATACCACCTTTGAAACACAAGTTGATGATGGATTTTATAATGTAGATATGTAACTAGAGTTTGAATAGTTTCCTTAGACCAATAAGATATGTTTTCATCTAAAAAATAATTATTTTAAATCACATAATGTATTTTGATGATCCTCCCATATATGATAGTTATGATCATGTTAAAGAGAGAAAATTAGTCTTTCTTGCAAAATTTATTTATGGAAGTTATGAGTTTCGGTAAAAGGTGGGCCTTCCTCTTCCTATTAATGTCTTCCTTAAAGATCAAAATTATGAGGATGATCCACCATGCTAGAAAAAACACAATAATAATAATTGCACAATTCATGGATATTACCTTCTTCAAGGTTAAGCCACTCAAATTTATGAGACACCAATAAAGGGTAATGCAGGCCTGATCAAGAGGATAACTTAGAGGTCAATGATCACCTATAATTTCCCATACAAGGAAATTTGGATCATGTGATGGTGAAAGGGGAGTCCCTTTGAAACTTGTAGCTTCCATCATTGTTTACCTAACTAAAGGAAGTTGCAATAGATCGCATGAACATTTTGAAGGTATTTTTGCTCAGAGATTATTTATGAAACTTAAATGCTAGGAAATTGGTTTAGAAACTCTAACTAAGGAATACTGAAGGCACTCTTTGACCTTGTGTGGTGCCACAACATTTAATTTTTTAGAATTAAATATTCTCGATTAGATTTTGGAAGATGAACCTTGCAATAGCTCAAGAAATCACAAGCCTAATAATTCTCTTAATTGCAAGTTCCTAGTTTTGTGTTAAAGTTATAAGCTTCAAGGTTTTGATGTTGTTTTCTTTTACATAACCCTAAAGCATAGGGGAAACGAGATGATGAATTGTAATTTTCTTTTAGAAGTATTGAAAGGATGATGAGACTCTGGGATTTTCACACACTGCCATATGAATCATGTGTTCCCTAGTTGGACCAAGATGTAGGGTAACCACAAGGGAACATGAGTTCTTGGTTCACTGTAATACTAATTCAATATGTGCACATCAATATTATCCCTATGAACCGAAGTTTAATTATATTAGCACATAATATTTGATGATGCAAGAATAGAGGAGAAAGGTTTGGAACATGCTTGGTCACATATATAGTATAGGAATATTTGAAACATTTTACATAGTTTTAGACATTGGAAATCAATGAAAAATTATGGATATTCCTTTGGGATGTGAGTTCATATGCAATAGAATGGATATGAAGGCTAAATTTGTCCCCTTTTGGATCATGCCAAATTTTTTATTGTTGGTATATAATAAATTTATGATAGAAAATGCTCATATTGTAGGTTTTAACCCTTTACAATAATTTGTTGCACACATATTTTGAATTGAAATAGAAAATATGCAATGGAAAACACACACATGAACACAAATATTTAATCCTAGAAACCCAAACCAGGAAAACCAACAAGTTTTTTTAATATATATTCTTATATATAGTATTACAACACAATATATATTTTGTGGCATCCATGAACCACCAATTCATTTACCCTAGATTAGAATACAACCATAGTTCCTTAAACCATGGGAAAAACTATCACGTGCCACAAAAGTAGTTTAGCAAATACCATGTGTTGAAAACTGCCAAAAAATGGTCACAAATATCAATCTGATTTTTTCAGGGAAACCCTTGTGCAGGGGATTTTCACCCCATATTATGCATGTACATTCCTACAACATGTGGGGATAATCATGCAAAGAATATAATACATACCCAACTTTCTCCCACATTTTTTTCTTTGCACATAGGGGTTCACAGGAATACATGATCAACAATCTAAGGAAATAATACCCATTGTTTCTCTAAACCATGAGAACTTCTTAGTGCTCACATATTTTGTTAAGGAATTTGCAACATACTTTAAAGTGTCTAATTTTTCCAGTAGCACCTCCTTGTCTTCAATCATCTCTCTCATAAAGTGATATTTAACCTCAATATGCTTTATTTTCGAATGATAAGTTTGGTTCTTTTCTAGGAAGATTGCATTTTGATTGTCACAATATATCCTTAGAACTTGTTGTACCAACATAATGTCTAAACACAAATTTTGTAACAATAATTTTTCCTTGCTTGCCTGAGAAGTTTCATTTATTCAATTTTTGTAGTTAAAGAGTGCCAATATAGATTGTCTTTTGCTTATCCAATTGATTTCTCCTTCAAATAGGTTAAAAGCATACCCACTTGTAGATATTTTATGATCTAGATCTACATCCCAGTCTACAACAACAAAACCACATATCCAAAACTCTATCCAATCTTAGTCTTCCTTGGTATAAAAATCCATAGCCAATAGTGCCACACAAATATTTGAAAAACCTATTTATTACATCCCAATGTTCCTTCCCTGTTTTTGACACATACCTACTCAATACTCCCATTACATGTGCAATTTTTAGTATAATATAGACTATTTCATACATCAAGCTTACAATCACACTGGCATATGGAACACGGGATATTTCATAGTCCTCTTCATGTTCTTGTGATACTAATCCATAGATAATTATACACCTATAGGAATATACACCTTTCCCAGATTACATTCCTGCATATTAACCATATGCAATATTATCTCTACATAGTTCCCCTGATTTAACCATAGTCTCTTATTTTCCCGATCTCTTTTAATTTACATTCCCAAGATAATATTTGCAACACTGATATCCTTAATGTTAAATTTAGAGGACAAATGAGTTTTCACTTACTAGATGATTTCCCTATCATTTTCAATCAACAATATACCATCCACGTGCAATACCAAGTAAATAACACATCACAAACTAATTTTAACTATACATGTTGAATTTTGTAGCTATGGCTGGTCTTCATAAGTTATATTTTAGCCCTTGTAATGTATAATGAATATAATACATGCTCTTCATGTCATTTTCATTGTTTAGCCCTTGAAAGAATTATAGGAAGACATGTTCTTTATGTTGAATTTAAAAGAGAAAAATTTGAAATTTGAAGTTTGAATCTTTTGGCTCCAAACTAGTCAAGTTAGCACTCCCTCAAGTCGAGTTGGCCCAATGAAGCGACACACCCATTGTGGAGAAGCACATCACTATATATATATATATATTATATATATATATATATATATATATATATTATATATTATATTATATATATATATATATATATATATCATTCAACCTCCTCCACAATGCACCATTCTACTTGCACAAGAAATAAATATTCTGGGAATTTAAGCAACGATAAAGAATGGCGAAGAAGGATGAAGATTATCTCTCTAAATCACATGTGTGTATTTCTCTCTCTTATAGCTTACACATGTGTTTCTAGGAAGCTTTTAGGTAGCATATTTTGGGGAGACCAAGTTTCTGGACACATTCTGGGAGGCCAAAATTTAGCCTAGGTAGATTAAAGAGGGAAGAAGTTTGAAGGGAATTTTTTTTACTTGACTTGACTAGAGGGTTGCTTGACCAGTTTTGATCATAGCTTGTCAGCTTTACCTCATAGTTGACTAGTTGCATTAGATGTATCTATCATTGAAATGAAGAATTTATTTAAGGAAAAGGTTGTTGGATTTTCCCCCCAATTGGGTTTCCTAGGGTAAATATTGTGTTCTCTTTGTGCATTGTGATCAGGCTATTTTCCTTGTGTATTTATGGTTGAATTTCTAAAGTGTGTTTGCTTAATGATAAATTGGAATTGTTAAAAGAAGATCTACATTGTTTGAAGTAATTATCAGTATTTTAGAAATTAGTTATATCTATTCCAATTGAAAAATCAACGTGGTATCATATCTTTGGTGAAGGATAGGAAATTGAGGTCACTCTTGAAGAGCTTTGGTAAAGGGAAGGGCATTGAAGGAAACCTACACCTATAATCCAATTCAATTATATATGACTGTGGTTTCCTCTATGAAGGTAAAAAAAAATTAGTAAGGGCTACAAAATTTATGGATTAGAAAACTAGTGATCTCCTCCTTGCAAAGAATGATATATTAGGTATCATAAAGGGAAATATCATTGAACCTGAAGATAATGTTGAAAAGTCAAAATATGAGAAAGATGATATCATAGCTAGAAGTACCATTATTGATTCCATTAGTGTCAGATGCCTATCCTACAACAACAATTCACTATATAATATCCAATATATATATATATATATATATATATATATATATATACACACACACACTGCATAAGGTGTGTTTCCTAATTGCATTGCTATATGAGGTGAATTACTTATTTGATCAATCATTTATTTTTCTTTTCCTTATTAGCAATCATGGCATGATTATGAATTGTATCTAACATTACACTTATGACATCCACCTCTTGTTCGTCCTATGTTTATAGTCAATATTCCCTTTACTTGGCGCTATTCTAAACTTCAATGCTACATGAATCACTTCCTCTTTGATCAAGACACTATGTATCTGAGTATGGTTATACAGTTGGGAGATAACCTATATTAAACCCCTCTCACTTTATACCCCTTGATTGATTTAATGTGAGTCCAAATATAGGTACGCCCCGTTTCCAAGGGATAGAAAAATGCATAACATTTTTCTTCGAAATTTAATAGCGCATGTCAGCAGTCCTTCCTCCCGAATCATTAATACTACCTATGTTTATGCTCAGTCTCTCACTCAATGCTATAGTTGTTCCACACTTCCACCCCACCACCTATTGGATTGCTCCACATGTCCTGGCCCATGTGAATGGTTGCTATGGCATGTGGCATTCACTATGGCTGAGGTGATGGGACTTCAATGGCCCAGATATTCTCTCCCTCATCAAGGGCGTAAATTCCTTTGTCTAAACCCTAACACTTTCCCCTGTTTTTCTTTCATTCATTTGGCTTGTCACTCATCTGCCAGAGCCAAGGGTTCAACATCACTGCTCTATGACCGTGTTTTTTACTCCCCCTACATACCTTTGTTGTCGCCACCACCTGTTGCCAAGTATTCAAGCTTAAGTCAACCCTAGCCATAACGTGGGATTTATCTAACAACCAGGTGGCTCGACTTGCCCCTCTTTTATGCGTCTTCCCTCGATACAAGTGCTGAGATAGCAGCTGGGGAAACAGAGGTTCTTCAGGCCAATTTCCCTCAAAAAGTTAATCATATTATTTGTATTCTAGAGTTACATTCTTGTATATTATCCTTAGAGTGATTCTAATCACCCCTTGATTTTCATAGGATGAGTACGAGAGTTGCCACTGGGTTGGCTTGGGGTTCTCATGACCAGCACATAATTACTCTCAGTACCCAGTATCACTAGTAAGTTTTTCCCTTTCCGAATCTATGGCTTTCTTGTCAAATAAATTGATAAGCTCATTCACAATCACACATTTTATGTTGGTTTTTTTTTTTCTATTGTTTTTGTTATGTAGATTCGGCTGCAGTAAGGACGTTTTTGTACTTCCCCTACCACACAGGTGATTTCACCTATCATAATCGCCCAATGATTTAGGGTATATTTTCTTTTAATTTTAATTAAGGATGACTTCTACCCACTATGTTTACCATTCATGTGGCTTGACAGGTGTAGGTATTCCTATAGCCTCTTTCCTTAGTCGAGTACAAGGGTTTTCAAGGCTCAACGAGTACTGATACGACATTTTTTTCCTTCCAGGTCAGTTTCTTTCCATGAACCTCTCTCCCTAGATCGCCTTATCCTAGTTGAGAACTAGAATATGCAATTTTGTTGTTGTTAATGGGGCTTCCTAATGTTGAAGAACCTAATATCTGAGTGCACTCTCAAGTCTCATATATCTATTGTATTCAAATCATTAGCAGAGTTTGAACCCTTGTTCAATTGTTCTAGTTTTATTTTTATTTTTCTACTGTGAATAGTGTTTATGCATGCCTCACCTAGAGAGGTTAGCGCTATAATAGTCTCATATAATGAATAATTTTCCCTATTGAACATTAGTGTATCAATTCACTCTCAAGTTACATTTATATAATTATCCTATCTTTCCAGTATGTTTTGAACTAGCGATAATAATGCATCTTTCTTTCTATTTATTTATTCACAATGAAAGTTTATTTCTACCATGGTTTCATCTAGTGATAATAATTCCTCTGGCTTGTCCTATTTGTTATCAGGAACGAGTTTTTTTTTGTTAATATAGAAGAATGAAGGTTTATATTACTCTGGTTTGCACTCTTTGTCTTTCAATTACTTATCTTGTTTATACATTCCCTCTGTTTGGTTAGCTTGAGGAATGATTTCCACTTTTTATGTAAGCTTGGATTCATCATAAGCATAATCTTGTTCTCTGTCTATAATAGAGATACCTTTCTAGTCTAGTAGAGAGTTTATCCTTTCCTATACCATAATGTTGATTACTACAGACTCATGTTAAATTGATAAATTTTATTTACCTCTGGATATGTTGCAATGTTTACTTTAAAAAGAATTGTATTTTCAATGACTATGGATAGGATTGCATGTGTTGTTCTATGGTACTTTCTTTTCCAAAATCATGTGATTCTAGCTTGAATCTCTTGAACTGAACAAATTATTTTCTAGGTATGTTTTATTCTTTATTTCCCAAAATTCCATATTGCTTATTGCGTCATTTCTCTTTTGAGTACACTCATCAATATATTGTGTATGAAATTTACCGTCAATAGCTTAAAGTTATTTTTCCATAAAATTTATAGTCAGTAACTAAGTTATTTTATAACTATACTACAATTTGTAACTTGAGTTGATTCCTTGAGCTTAACTCTAATCTGGAAATGGATAGTGATTTGTAGCTGGGTGATTTTGGGATTTCCATTCTAAGACTATAATGGCAATTTTTTACGAATCTACTACAACTTTCTTCCTAGTAGTTTCTTCTCTGATGCAATAGTAAACAATGGGAATTATCCTTAATACTCATTCTCCCTCACTTGGTGGTTACTGATAAGGTCTACTACCTCTAGGCATCTCAAGTTGTTCCTAATTTAAACCTTAGAACACTTACCTTTCATATTTGTAGCTATCATAATTATGGTGATTTCCTGTTAGTTCCTTTTGGGAAAAAGGTACTATTAACGGGCTCAAATTTTCCACCAACAGCAAAGGGGATCTCCCCAGTGTAGGTTTCCAACTAGATCTTGCACCGTTTGCATTAGGGATCCCTTCTAGTGTGTAAGCCTGACTGTCGTTCAGGTATTTTGAGCTTGCTTCAGACAGAGGTGGGATGTGAGCTCAATTGAAAGCATGGACTTCAATTAACACAAGGAAATAATTGACAAATATCTTATAACGTACAAACCATGAATAGAAAGACTATTAACAACATAAACCTTATGTAAAGTAACTATTAGCAGGCTTTGAATAAGACTCATGTTTAACAAGATAAAGTGCTTAACGATTGTAAAGTACTTCACAATGATCAAACATCTATGAGAATAAATAAGAGTAAAGTCAAAATAGATTATACCAATTCGAATGAAACAATTCATCAGCACGAGCATAGAGTTAGAAAATCAAATACCATCCATATGAAGCAACACAAATTTTGTAGTATGAGAGAGCATATGACGATAATGTACATCAAAGGAATCTCAAGAATGTCTGATCCATCAAGTGAAGAAAATACTCATGGCATTATGATATAAAATATTTGAGGAATCCAATAGTGGAATCTTACAATCACTCCTTGCATTAATTAGAAGAGCATAAGTTCTCTTAAGCAATATTATATCTCCAAAAAAGTCCACAACAAAAAAAGGTCCTTAGAAATGTGTCATGAGGGTGTATTTATAGAGTGAGGGTGACTCATCGCCTACCCTTGACTCTTGAATTTCCTCATGAAACCCTCACTAGTTCTACCACATAACATGTGATATTCTCTTTGGTGATTGGCATGTCCTCTGCATGGGATGCTTGTTTATAAGTATCCACAAACACATGTACTTCATTTGAGATCCCATCCTGCCTCCTTACTTGCCTGACTTATCCTATAGAAGGGACCCCATGAAGTTGGATCATAGATTCTAAGCCGTTGAAAAGATGCATGTAGGAATCTAATACCCTATCCACATCATTAGTCAATTTGTCTTTAGATTGAATTGTGATGTGGAGTTTAACCTTGGCATTCTGCATGGTGATCCAATCTTTCTTAGGGACTACCTCTGGTGCTCCTAGGTACTTGAGAAACCATTCATCTATCTTATCTAGAGAAATCATAACCTCCTTTAGCATTGCAATTCTTTCTTTTGTGTGGGCTTGGATTGCCATGATTGGGGCCACTGTGTGATTCAATTTGGACATCTCTTTGTAGACCATCGCCATGACCTCCCCAAGGGTCTCGGTTTCTGCTTAGATTGTTGCCTGGAATTCTGTTGTGCTTGAGTGAACTAAACAGAGTGTTGCATTATCTTCCTCTACCTTCTTTCTCTCTTTATCTGTTGTGGTGGCCCTTATTTCAGACATGTAAAGCCTGTTTTGGAGGTTTGTGATCTGTGTGCTCATCCGGGCCACATTGTGTTACGTGGAAACAACAAAAGTTGTCCCATCCGAGCTAATCATCTCTAGGTTTGTTGTGATGTTGGGCACAATCTCCTTGGTCGTGGTGACTGATAAAGGCTCGGCTGGATTCCTAGTGCAATATTTCTTCCTTTCTTGTATAATATTCAGGCTAACATGGTCAAAGGTGAGCCTTGTGAGATCTAGGACCTCCTGTTCTTGTCCTTTCGAGAAACTGAGTTCCTACAAGGGAAGGTGTCTGCCAGTGAGGGGAGTAGAAGGAGGCACATCCAATGGGGGTAGCTCACTTTACCCTATACCCAGCTCAGTTGTTTTTCTAGTTTCTCCTTGTTCGCTTTCCCCTGTTTCCTTTTCTTTGTTCCTCCTTATCTCTTCCTCCTGTTGTCTATTTTCTTGATCTATGAGCACTTGTTGCCTCTTTAGCTTGTCTTCCATATTTTTCAGCTCTTTTGCTAATCTCATTTTCTCCTCTTCTTCTCTAGCCTTGCGCTCCTCCTCCTATTTTTTCTTTTCTACTTCTTCCTACACCCTTCTTTCTTCCTCCTGTTTTCTCTCATGTTCTTCCTACTATGCCCTTCTTCCTTCATGTTGCTTTTCTTGTAGTTGTTTCTCCTTTTCTTGCTCTTCCTATCACCTCCTCTTCTCAAGCTACCCTTGGTTAATGGAATCTTGAGATTGTTTAATCTCTTGCTCTATTTGCCTCTTAAGCTCTTGTTTTTTTCTTGCCAGGATGGCATTCCTTTGTTCTAGCATTTCATTAATGTCTTCCTCTTTGTGTTTGCTCAAGATGTCTTCGACCTCTTTCCCCTTTTGCTTCTCGGATTCCTCGGTGCCTTTTGGTGCCTCATGTTGTTTTTAATTGATGGTGGAGGCTCTTTATTTAAGGCTAACATCTTCCTGGGAATCCTCAAGGAGATGCTCATCTCTGGCCTATTGCTCACTTGGACTAAGTTGCCTCATGGTGTTATACCAATTTTTTACCCCATCCTCGTGATCCTGTTTGGTGTGTGAATATGACCAGGTGAACATTTTTTTTTTGCAATGGGTGACCACGAATTTCTTGGGATTGTATGTCTGGTAGTTGAGACTTACAAAATGGCTCCCCTTTAATGCCTTGGCCTCTGCCTCTACTTGTTTAAAATTCTCCACCACATATGCTCCGATGGTGAGAGGGAAGGTGGGCCATGGTTTCATCTTGCCTTTGTTCAATACCTTTGAAAAATCATGTGTCATTTGGTAGCAGACTTCTTGCAAGAGCATTTTGTCTGTGATGAACTTGGGTAGGGCATGGGGGGCCTTATGGGTACTAAAAACTCTTACAAATGTTCCTTCTTGAATGGGAAACCAGTGTTCTACCTTGACCACAGTCTCCATTTCCCTCTTTGACATGCATGGTGGTTCTTCCCCAAATAATAGTTGGTACAACGGGGTGATAAAATATTTAGAAATCACATCTATCATACCTCTATAAGTCGTGTCCCATAAAACCTTGTAGTGGCAGTGCACGGGATCGGCCACTGATGAATCCCAATTAAAGCTCCAGTGTTCAAATTGGCATCTCGCGCAAACATCGTCTAGGAGGTATAAAGGCATATAAAATTTTGGACGTTGTTCTGATTGTGAACACTTGGCTACAACTATGTTTTTTTTCAACGATGATGCAAGAATGTTTTCCCAATTAAAAATAGTTCCTTGGGTGGCGACAACGTATATGAGAGGAACCCAAGTGCCATAGAATATTTCATAGTCTTCCTTATCATACAAGCAACACATCATCGTGACAATTAATTGATATACCTTACAGAACCCCTCTGCCTTGTATGCTTGATCCGTTCTGACCCAGAACTTTGATGGGTCCTACCACCATTCCCTTAGGATGTATTTAACTAGGGTCGCAAACTCAGAGAGCCACTTGGTATTGAAAATATCTTGTCTCTTAGGGAACCTGTAGTAGGCGATGATATCTATAGGGGAGATTGCATCTATGGATGCTCTAGCATGGTCCCTGATCGTCCATGAATCTGTATCTATATTTTACAAGATCCACTTAATAGTCTTTGTGCATGGGACGACTAGGGGGTGTGATGATACCTTGTGTAACTTCGGCCTCTTGAAATTTCTGTATACTAGGAAATCCTCTTGGGTTTTTGGTATGTCTAGCTTCGAAAACTCTTCGTAGATGTTGGACCAGAAGAGTTTCATGGTTTTATTGATGTTGTAGGTTGTGTCCCTGAAGATGGTGGCTCCTCATCTTAGTAGATCTCCCATGAACCACTTCCTGAGCCTCTGCGAGAAGCCTTAGTGATTGGGGGTGCCATCGCATCTTCGAAGGAGGAGATGGATATGCACTCGAGGTCCAAGTCACCTGGCATGTCGAAAATACAATCCCACAATGGGAGAGATGGCATGAACAATTGAGCAAAACTGCGAAAATAAAAGAAATTTCAAAAGTTGATAGGAAAGTCACATAAGGGGACATGTCGTAAGATCGCAAAGACATAAGTGCGACTGAGTGACTTGTTATATAGGTTGCAAGGTCGCAAGTTGCTGGGGTCACAAAGTCGCAAGGTCATACTGGAAGTGAAGTCACAAGTCACGAAGTCGCAAAAAAAAGGGTATCGTGGCCTTAAGCCATGTGACCTTGGTTTTGGGAAGGTCAAGAAAAACAATATGAGGCTTTGGGAGGTCTGGGACTCTTCTTGGTAAGGTGGTTAAGGCTTACTGGTGAAAACTGGGAAGGTTAGGGTCGAAGAATGGCCATGGTTTGGTCAAGGAAGAATGAACGGGCTAGGAAAACTCATCTTTTGGGTTTTAGGTGAAAAACTAAGAAACGGGGATAAAAAAACCTTTAGGAATGGGATGCAGAAGGTTGAGGAGGAAGGGAATGACACTTGGTAAAAAAATCATGAATGTTGGGAAGGTGAAAGGTTGCCTACCTGGATAAAATCGTGCGTACGCCCAAGTCACAAACCCTCTTCATCTTTTGTGTGACCAAAGGAGTCATTGTAATTAATGGGGCGACCTCCCTATTTATAGGTTTGGTCACACGTGCAAATATCGCATGGGTCCAAAGTGCGACCTTGCAACCTATCCGACCTCGTAGTTGCAAGGCTGCATGGGTCACATGGTCGTAGTGATAGGCAAGTGATACCTATGCGAACTTGTGACCTGGGAGTTGCAAGATCACAAGAATCACATGGTCACATTGATGGGTAAGTGCAACCTATGTGACCTTGTGACCTATGTGACTTGTGGGTGGCACAGGTCGCACCAGTCACAATGGTCATAAGCTTTCGACTTAGTCGCACTTTGAATCTGCGACTAACATACTTAGAAATGATCTAGCGACCTAGCTTCACTTAGCTAGAAAACTTAGTTTTTTATAGGGTTTTTTTGGGCTAGCGAACTCTTGAGAAGATCTCAATGGTGTAGGAGGTTCTGCATGATACAAGGGCTTCGAAAATTTTAAGGATTTCAGGATTTTTGGAGGGGTTGTTGCAATAGCTACAACATGTGCTTAAGATTAAACTAGTTTAATAAGTTACACCTTCATATCTAGATATAAGGACTCCCACCAATAAGTTAATCATTCACCCATCCTGATTTATCCACAGAGCTACACATGTAGTTGCGCATGCAACCCCACCTCTAGACAAGGGTTCCCAAGGCCTTTATGCCAACCACTACCCAGTCATTCTCTGGTCTTTGTTGTTGTAGGCATGCATAAATTAAACTCTAACACTATCCTAACCTCAACACTGGATGTAGTCACATAATAGAGCCCTACAACTAAGTTCTCAAAGCATAATCTCTTTATCCAAAAAGTAAAAGAACAAATTCTTATTCATAAAAATAAATTACTGAGATCATTTCCACAATAGAAATTAACATTAAATCCAAATGTGTGACAAAAATAATTTACTCTAATCCATCATATATGAATAATAACATAAACAAAATCTCTAACCAATAGTCCAGTTTAGAAATTTTTTATGGGACAACATTGATCCACCCAACCTTGGATCAACCTATGATCTCCCCTGAGCTAAGACGATATTTCTTGGAATCAGCAACCCCCTCTAATTTCTCATAATATATTTTTAATTTTATTTTTCCCACATATTTTTCCTTGGAAGCCTCCCATATTTTAGGGATTTGTTAACCCTTTTGTTACACCAGAAAAATCCATCTTGTGGACAAGAGCAATCTCCCTAGTTCCTTGACGAAAACTAGAAACAACCAAGACAATTTAAATCACCCTTTCCCTAAGTTGAACTTGTTTGAATTATAAGAATTCAAGCTAATGGATGAGCCTCTTGCCTATTTCAAGAAATGCTCAATGAAGATCCCTTGTTGTGATTCGAAGAAACTCTTCAATGTTTGATAAGAACTACAAACATCGACCATAAAAGGATCAAAAGCACCTGCAATATAATAATCCAAACAACTTAAACTAATCGTCAAGGAAATTAGGAATTGAATTTCCCTTAATAAAAATTATAAAAAATTGTAAACCATTCATTATTCCAATAAGACAAGTCAATGGGAGAAAGTGTTCATTTGTATTAATCAAAGATTAAGAGGAGCCTTACAACCTTTTCCTTCAATCCATTAGGTCCCTCCCAAATTCCTTCAATCTCCTCCTTAAATGAAAATCTTTCCAATCTAAAACCAACAGTGTAATTTTGTTTTCTCTAAGTTTTGACCTCCTCAATCTCTCTACCCTCTAGTCATTTTATAGGCCAAGAGGAAGAATTTTCAAATCCAAAAGAGGAGGATGAGACTCCTTCATTAAGGGATTAGGTTACCATGATAAAAGGGATTAAGATGCATCATCTGAGGGTTATAGTCCGAATAGTCATCACCTTGAAGCTTTTAGTTGGGAAATATTCAACTAACTATGTTTCTAGAATGTACTTTTTATTTTTACTTTCTTGGATTCACCTGCGCAGGTTTATAGAGGCAGATAGAGCACAACTCTGCAATGTTCTCAGAGTTAATTACAACAAATGCGAGGAAAACTATAGAAAAATCAGCGCAGGTGGAACTTAACAAGGTGTGACAACTATTTTACCCAAATTTCTCATCTACTTCAAGATATTTTGGGTTGTTTGACTTTTGAGGGATCTAATTCAAACATGTTCATGGATGGTAAAAATACCCATAAACTGATAAAGTGTCATGGCAAAAAATTGGCATGTAACATATTTCCCCTAAAGTGCGAAGTCTATAAAATAAGTTTAAAAGATTGAAGCACTTTATCATTCCAAGGATCAGATCAGAGGAAATGGTTAGAAACCTCGCACCTCCTCGCAACCTCCTCAAAAATTCTACATAATCATGAATATAAAATATCCTTGCAACCTATATTTATGAAACTATATCTAGGGTCTTGATCTCCATATCTCAATCCACTGTATGAATCCAACCATGTGAGTGAATGTTTCGAAGTCGAACATGGTAAAAATCAGTTGATTACCAGTCAATGATGTGAATAGTTAAGGTACATCTAGTACAATCTATGAAGTGTGAATAAGTGATCTGAAGTCGAACACTCATTGAATCATTCAATCGAAGGCCAATGATGAGAACCCTCGTCGAAAGCAAGAAACCTGTCATTGAGGCATTCAGGTTTCAAGGTACTGAAGGTTTCTAGACCAACTTCCTAGATAATGAGCTGACGTTGATAGGAAACGACCCATTGTAGGAGAGGCTACGACATGAAACACAATGTCAAGTTTTGAAAATATTTTGCAAGGACTGACTCAAGGATGGCCGATGTGATTGAAGGCTAGAATTTTCAAAGGGGTTTTGCACTGAGTTTGAACTTCTCTTGAACACATAAAGACGTGAAAATTGACTTGCTAGCATTTGACTTAACAATAATACCAAAAACCATGAATAATTTCAAATGAGGTTCGATTAATTGTAAGACAAATGGATTTTCCAACCCAGACATGAGTGTGACTAGGTGTCATGTTCAAGAGAAACTTGCTACCTTTAAAAAATGATAATGTAAAATGGACACCTTTTCCCAATTTCCCCCCACCATTATTGGCAAGTACCTCTTTATTTTTTACAATCTTGAGGAGGATAACATATGCTTGGATTGTAATCTCATCCTTCGGATGAGTCCATCGAAGTATTTTTAACAACCCCTGAGAAGGAATGTTTTGGTCCTGTTATGCTTAATGGGTCCTATATTGTTTAGTTCTTATGAGTCCAGTAAAGGAGTAACTCGATGTCATTTTATTTTAAGAGTTTGAAAAAGACACAAAGAGGAAACTCACTCAGTTCCTTTACTGTAAAATTTTAACGAGCCCAGAGAAATTAAAGCTCGACGTTTTTTAATTTTAGAGATTCATAAGAAAAACATAAGTAGACTCCATCAAGTTTTTTTTCATGAGTTTTAGTCTCTCAAGTTCGGAAAAGGATAAAATAATATAGGAGAGAACTATTTTGACCATGTTCGGTCAACATATACCTTTTTTGTAAATAATCCTAACTCAGTTCGTAAAAGGGGTAAACTTATATTGAGTGGACAAGTGTTCATTTACTTTTACGAGTTCGAACAAGAAAGTACTGAACAACCTTTTCATTTTGAATGAGTTTGAAAAGGGCTTAAAAGAGGACTCCATTATTTTCACTTTTCGTAATTTTTTAAGAGAATGAAAAGTGATAAAAGTCCGCTAAATAGTCAAAATGATTCATCCTCACTCTGTAACCTATCTTGCACATTTAAACTCAATAAATAATCTTAACTACTCAAAAATGTCATTTTCCCTCTCAAAAGGTTTTAAATATAGAAATTAATATTTTTAGCTTCAAAAAACCCTATAAAAGTGGGAATGGTAAATCATTTTCACCACTTGCACTTTTACCATTTGAGAGCAGAGAGAGGAGTTTTTACCACCAGACTTTAAGATTGATTCCAAGCTAATAGGTGGACGAAATTGCGCACCATTTCTTCTAGGTAGAAGATCTCTCCTTAGCTTTTCATCCATTTAAATTTTCATTTTAAGCTTCCATTTATTTACTTTTGGTCAAAACTATGTTTAAAAATGTGCCCTCAACCCTGCGTTTTTTATTTTCAGTCGGGTCCACATGAGCTGATAAAATTTTTCATACAGAAAATCACGGCCTGAGCAGAATTTTTCTAGACAAATCTGCATAGCTGCGCCCTGCCCATAAAATGGCGACCCCGCAAGCGGCGAGGGTTTTTTTTTAAAACAATTTTTGGCTCAAAAAAAAACATGATATGGCTTTCCAAAATTATTCTAATCCTTTTAAAATGGTCATTTCAGGTCATTTGATTGCTCAAAATGGAGTGGAGGGAAAGAGAGCATGAAGCCAATGATTTGGAAACTTTGGTAGATTCAACCACCATGCAGGCTCTAAGAACTTGTGGCCTCCTGAAATACTATCTCATTCTTGGGATGAAAGCACAAATAGATCCGATGACATGGATGGTAAGAACTTGGAATATCCAGGAACAACATTTTGTGATTGTCGATCATTGTTTTACCATTGACGCTGATGACATCTATTTCTTGACTGGGTTGTCTCATTGGGGAGCCGACATTTCATTATTCGGAGAGAAGGCAGGAGGAGATACTACCAATGGATATCTATAGTGCTTTTACAGGGGTGCACTACCCAAGGACGGGAGAATTGATATTCAGACCATCGAGCTCTTCCCCCTAATGACCATTACTTTCAACGTTTTCAAACAATGTGGTAGTTATTCCCTTCATTTAGCCACATAGTCACAGATGCAGATGACAGTGGAATGTTGGGAATCCACAGTGTACAACTGGTGTGAGGTAGTGTTGATGAACATGAAGAGACAGTTAACTAGTTGCAAGAATGGAAAACTAAAGAATTTAGGTTATGGTAACATTCTTGTTTCTTTTGTCCTGGAGAGGATTCCTATTCTTCAACCACAACAGATTCTAGCAGATGAGGGGTGGCCTACGGATCCACACATGATGAGGTAGGTTTCATTGATGGCACGTCATGGAGGTGATGAACCAATATTGAGGTATACTACAAATTGTTTTGATTGGTTAGGCTGACAGATTGTTCTAATCAAGGACTTTCTGTATGCCAAGATGGATTACAAAGGTGATCCTAATATCCCACTTCTAGCTAGAACTCAGAGGGGTGATCTAGGTGAGAATTTCTCATTTTGACATATTTCCAAATTTTTTAATTTTTTTGTGTTTTCTGTCTTCAAAGGCTAATTACCTGAAATGTATGTGCAGATGTGGGCCCAACTCAACCAACAAGGCTGAGACGATTTGATAGATGAGGCGAGAAACATATAGTAGTTGCGGAAGCTAACCTAAAGGCAGAGGATATCTTGAGAGAGCTGGAACACAACTTGAGAGGTTGACTTCGAATATCCCAGAGACTGGGACATATGACATTTATCACACCTAGTAGAGACATGTAGTTGGGGTTCCAAGCCCCCTTAGACGTTTGTTGTGTTGACTTGCTCATGCTATCGTTTTCTATCATGATCATCATCATGCTTAGCTGTTCTAGTTTCTAGGACCACATTTTGATTTTTGGTGTCAGCATATTCAGAAAATATAATGCCACAAGGTAGGCTTATGTCTTTGGATGACATATTTTTGTAGACACACTTTTATACAAACTCTATTTTAATGAAAAACTACTAATTTTGCCTATTGTTTATCTTAATCAATGTATGAATGAATATTGTTTTTAATTTACAAATGTTGCAAATGTCTATTTAACACATGATGCACCAATGCATCTATCAATGTGTTTAAATATCTCAAAATGTGTTGATATTCATACTACGACTAGCGCCATCAACAAAGCCAATGTAATTCTAAGAGGATGTCAACATCTGTAAATCAAGTGTAAAAAAAAGATAAGCATGAGAAGTAGTAGAAAATGTGAAAAACATTAACTATCATACATACCTAAAAAATGGTAAACAATGTACATATCTCCACCAAACTTTTATGGATAATATTTCTTTAGGTAAAGACCACTTATGGGCTTTCCCAAAGGAATACCATTGCAATCAACCAGGTCATAGGATCCTTTAGCTAATATGTGTTTTATGATGTAATGGCCATGCCATATGGGTTCAAACTTTCCTACGTCTAACTTGTCATGGGCTTGATCATAGACTAGGTCACCTTATGAATATGAATGAGGATTAATGTTTTGATCAAATTGAGCTTTGACACCTTTTTTGTGAGCCTCGCTAGGTAGTGTGGCATCATGGAAATTTTCATCTAAATGTGCTAAATGTACAAAGAATTCTTTGTTTTCAAAGGTAGCAGGTAATAATTCGATATCTAGTTTTAGGGATGGGATTTCACATTCAATGGGTAATACTGCTTCCAAACCATAAACAAGTTGGAAAGGAGTAAAATTGATCAATGATTTTGCAGTAGTACGGTAAGCCCACAATGCTTAAAACAACATAGAATGCCAGTTTCCTTTGTGAATACCAACTATGCATTTAATCAAATTGGTTAAAACTTTATTGACAGCTTCGACTTGACCATTAGCTTGTGGATAGTATGAAGTAGAGATGTCATTGCATATGCCAAGTTGTGTGGATAGTTAAACCATCATAAAGTTATGAAAATGACTACCATGGTCTGTAACAATGGCTTGTGGGACACCAAACGGAGCAATCACATGATTGAAAATGAAAATTGATGCAGTTTCGTCATCATCTCTATTTGTAGGCATCGTCGCGACCCATTTCATAAAGTAATTGAATGCAAGGATAATGTTATGAAACCAGCTCAAGAAAAGATAGAAAATATAGATCAACGCCTTAGAATTCAGCCTCTTTGAGGGGGCAACCTCCTTTACATTACATAAATGAACAATTCTTGGATGATACAAATGAAAAAACCTCCTTTCTATATATAGGAGTCACAATATAACCCAGCCGACCTAACAATAATAATATAAAGCCACAAAAATAACAATAGAGGGATTCTATGGGGCATAGTAATAACAATATGGGGATGATAGGGGCACAACAATATTAATAAGGGATGCAACTACAATATTAATGGGGTAATCACTAGTATTATAGGGACCCAACA